>JAQBSW010002175.1:0-109405 GCA_029291075.1 Eudiplozoon nipponicum | reverse complement strand
TTATCAAATATTTCATTGAATGTCGCAAGCCAATTTTGACGAGACAGAATATGGTTCAGATTCACGTACGTATTTCAATACTTAAACGATACAGCACATAAACTTCTATTTAGCTATGTAGTCCGCCTCTGCTTATGGTGAAATCAGTTTTGTATCAATTTGAAATAAAGTCGTATATTTCCATTTTGGATCTTGCATCACAGGATAAATAAGATGTTTTCCACGATTGCTATATTGATTTAAATTATATTATTACAATGTGCTTACTTTTACTCAAGAGTGCAACCTTGATAGAAAAATCGGACCCATCGTGTACATATATTTGTCAGTATAAACTAACTATTGCATAGTGTTGAGAAGGCAATTCATCGAGTAGACTGGTTTCGTCTTTATTGTGAAATTATCGCGTACTATTAAGAATTTACCGTGGACAGAACGTTATGAGATCTCAATGAGGATGAAACCGGTCTACTGGATGAATTCTTTAAATCAAGTTTGCGAGCTTGAAGTAAAGACCAATCCCATTGTATTTAACCAGTCGTCGAACAACATAGCAAAACTACCGCCAGCCGCAACGCACTGACGCGTTTCGACCTTCCATGATCATCATCAGAGTACGACGGCAAACTGACTATCGAGGATCAAACCGCATTGAATATATATGGAAATCAAAGTTAGATATGCGGCTCTCACCTCTAGCAGTCTCGCATACATTAAACTTGACTGGAAATGATCCTCGATTGTCAGTTTTTCGTCGTACTCTGATGATGATCACGAGAGGTCGAAACGCGTCAGTGCGTTGCGGCTGGCAGTTGTTCTGCTATTGTTAAATTGTGCTGGATGTATTGCCTTTTCCACACTATTACTTTAATGCTTGAGTAAACCACAAAATTTCTTAAACGTAAGATATCGTTTTTGGAGTTAAATAATTATCATTTGCAAGCGTATTAGATTTCTAAGAAATGTGTGTCACTTTTCTATTTCTAATAATTTAAATAAAAAAATTAAAATCATAAATTTGATCTGTGCAGAATGTTGTAACAATTGTTTTATCAATAACAATTTTAACAAAAATAAATAAATATGGTATAAGCTACAAAATTTAATATATAGGAGTTGTCTGCATTTACATAATATTTATTGTAATCCATAGACAATAAAAATCATAAATTACTATCTTACGTCATAATTTACAGCAGGGCCTGATTAATATAGCGTATGTCGTCAATTTAGAAGCGTTACAAACTTTAATAGTAATATGCATACGATTTTTTTATACCAAAAGAGTAAATCTAAGAAATCTATGAATTTATAATAAGCACATGGAAACTAGTATATTAAATTATGCTGATAAATACTAATTTTAAAAATTATTTAGTGATTTTTTAAAGTTATTCTTTCCCTGCTATCTTATATGAAAAGTTTACTATAATCTACGGAAATATTTGTAAATAGTTTTGTACAACTAGCGTAACTAAATGTGAACAAATACACGAAAATATACATTTTGAAACTGATATATATATATATATATATATATATATATATATATATATATATATATATATATATATATATATGGCCAACCCTCTGTAAGATCTATTATTTAATAATCGTGACTGTGGCAGTGATCCTACCAGAATTATTGTTTTTCATTTTCATTTCTTGATTATTGTATAATTGTTGCTGGCTTAATATAACTTTGATAATGTTATAATTAATAATAAAACAAAATTTAAAGCATGATTTAGTCGGTGATACGCCATACTGGAACTAATCATTATGTCTAGTTTAAAAGTGTCTGACACGGACATTATATATTTTTAATAATAGTTAATTGCTACTGGCAACGTTTCGTGTTTGTTTTTATTATTATTTGCTTTTCAAATGTTGGAATTATTTAATTGTGTTATCATATTGATACTCATGGTACTGTATTAAGACATGATTAATTAACCGTCATATTTATGTACCTACCATGTCTTACAACAATCATCTTATCATGAATTGTATAGTTTATGAATATTTATTTTGTTATTACCCTGAATATTACCGTGCTCATCCACCTCACCTGACGACATCTTTTTTCCCTTCATGGGCATTAATTTCCCTGTGTTATATTTCTCAAAGTATAACAATACATGTTATGCCAACTATACATTCTGTGTTCTTATTCCTCGGAATTTTACTGTAGAAGAATACCTTTCATATATATATATATATATATATATATATATATATATATATATATATATGCATGCAGTAGTGCATAATGTATTGCATTATCATGACAAATTTAAACAAATTGGACCAAAGTGACCTTTGACACTGAAAATGGAATAAAAACGTTTAATCTTCAGTAAATGTAAGGAGTTAGGTCTTATTTAAGTTGGTATCATATCAAGGCTCGATATGTGTTATATATAATTTATTTTATTATTTATTTTTATTTGTTTATTTTTATCATATATATATATATATATATATATATATATATATATATATATATATATATATATATATTTGAAATCAATTATCGGGAAATATATATTAATTTTCCCACACTTTTTGACCAGATCTATAATAGTTATAAGGCATAGTACCGGATTCTACTGTTGAGTCACTACTAAGCACGAAACACGTGTACAGAGTATATATCTACTGTTCTTACGCACTTGGGCAAATCCTTTGGGACTAAGGTGAACAAATTTGTTAGTACCTTCGCAATATCTAATACACAAGTACATAGTTGTTTAAATTTCATTTACTAGTGGTAATTTCTAGTGTTTTTATTGGTTTATTGCTTTAATATTTCCCTACTAAAAGCAGGCCACTGCATAGTCTCGAAATCTATCAGAAATTATGTACAACAACACGTGTCAATAACTATCCCGTATTAAAGTAGTAGGATTGGCGCCATTTTCGGGACACTGAACTTGTTGTGCTTTTGGATTTAAAATTTTTCAATTCTTGTGTGAGTGCATGACTAGATGTTTACTTTTAACGCCCAGCTTTATTTTCCCAAAATTTGCTGATAGTATTTATTCACGCATTGCTTACTAGTCCAAGTATCTCCAATATGTAAAAATCACTAATTTACACAATTTGCATACAAACATGCATATATCCATGGATAATAGTGTTCAATAAATAACAGAGTGAAAACCCATACATTTTGATTGTCATCATGAGCCTCACCAAATATTTAAAAATGTGTTTTCCTTCAACTGGAAATAAATTATGAACAAACGAATTGAGTTCTAATACATATTGTTATGAACTTTCACGATTGACCTTATTAAGGTCAAGTGCATTACTTTCAAACAACTGGCCTTATTATAAACTCTATTTTAGAAATATGTTTAATTATAAAAGGCTAAATTTGACTTAATTGCAGATCGTCCTAACAAGTGCTCCAGTTTGTTTAAAATAATTCTTTACTGGTGAACAGTAAAAATATTTTCATTCAAACGCTTATGAAGCTAAGTAATCAGGACCATAATTAAACTCCCAAATAAAAATTAGAATTCCGCGACACCAAACTTTCAAATGTTTGGTAGGCGCAGTTGCTAAAGTGATTTTCTTAAAAGAGGGTTGAGGAAGATAAATTAGCGTATGTGTTTTTGTGAATCACTCATGTCGTCTAAGCGGATGTACTAAATGAAAAAGGAGGATAAATAAATGTGGTCTATTTAGATAGAAATTTACATCATATTGTGTTTTTCCTTGATTTTGCCACTCGTGTTTTGCTTCCAACTAATAATGAAGGCTCTGATAGTAAATTAAATAATTAAAGCAATTTTTTGTGGAAATAGTGTTAAACGAAAACATTGTTTCAGTCAAATTAAATAGTTTTTCAGTCAACGGTCTATTTTTTCATGTTATTCGAATATCGCGAAGTTAAAAATATATATGGTATGCGCCCAAATTATATTATGCGTTTGACGAAAAACTTGCATTTAACATTAACCTTTCCACAAGAAAATTCAAAATTTCACTCTGTGCATATAATAATATTAATTTGAAAATATTATACCGAATTTTACCTTTTTAGCTTTCTTTTCTAAAATTTTCCTTTTAATTCTCCTTTATTATGGATGAAATATTCAACAAAATTTACTTATGCTTAATTCAGGAGATGTTTAATATCCAAAACCTCAGTTTTTTCGGCATTTCAGTTTGTTTGCTTGGTGTCCAGTTACATTTTGGTTTGAAATAGCATATTAAAAGCTAAATTTCACTGCACATATAGTTATTTTAAAATACGTTTGCCCTTGCGAATTATTATGAATGGAAAAAATGTTTACGTTTACGTATCGTAAATTTTCGCGAACGTCTTATTACTGCAAAAAAAATTAATTCAGGGTATTAAATTATTGTCGTATAGTAATATTTTGCCAAACAGTTTCTATTTATTACATTTATATTTCAAATAAAAATCTCAAATTTGGCATGGTTATTACCGCCTTATTTCAGAATAAAAGAGATGCGTATTGAAAAATTAGTAAATTAAATTCAACTTATACATAGACATAAACGTTACTCTGCATATAGACCATTCATTACGGTCTCTAAAGCTAATTAAATTTTAAAAACTTTCGAACATTTAAGGATTTTAACAAATGTTATTGATTCTTTATGGAGTTTCGAATATTTGTAGAATAGCCAACAACATCGCAAGGTTTATATAAATTCCATAGACAAAATAATTTGTCATTTATACCATATGAGCATGAATGTAAAGTTAAGCTAGTAGCAAAAAAAGTTCCAAAATAATTTAAATCTCTTAGCCTGAATTTGTTATAGAAACAAACTTTTACAAACCTTTAAAAAGGCCATAATTTTTTGGTATACATCGCAGCACCACTGGCACATCTATAACTTTATAAAACAATTTGAAAAAGGATATCATAAGAATATCTTGGATTAAGCAATAAAAAGCCAAAAGTTAAGAAAACAGGGAAGTCATACGTAGAGACATACACATAATTCTACAATTTCTGTTTATTCAATTTATGAATTTGTATCCAATTTAAGTGTAGAGACAATGCCTTTTTGGCATCTTATGAGATTCACAGGCCTTCCACATTTTCTTATTTTATGCAAACCGAAAATACCAACTTGGTTAGACTAAAACGTTGCGCAGTCTACATCGAAATAAAATAATCAGACAAGCAATAATATGCCATTTTAACTGAATTGTCTTCAAACGCTGTGGTTATTAAATCTGGCTTAATACGCGGAGATGGTTGATTGAACAAATAAAACTGTTTCGTAGTTGTTTGTAACAATATTTACAAACAAATGCGTCTACTTTTCTCATGGTTTTATGATTAAAACATCAATGATATAAATGCCATGGTACATCAAGTTCTATGTCGACGATAAATCAGAAATCTAGCAGACTGTGTATCATATCGAAAAGCAAACAAGATGAACACAAACGTCCACATAAAATAGATTAAAAAAGCTACGAATAGCTGCAGCCGTTTGAAATATATATATATAAATACAACTCAAAATATGAAGAATAATTCAATGACCAATAAAATTCAGAGGAGATTTAAATTTATCCTTCAAAGATTAGAATTTGCGAAAAAATTGCCATGCAATTAGATTCATTCAAATGGCAGTCGTTTTTTCTACAAAAAATATGTGAACTGATTTGAAGGAGGATGCAAAAGTGTCAAAATATACATGCGTCATTATAAAATAAGCCTAGCGTCAGGTTGCAAAGGCTATTCATCTAGTTGGCCGTATTCGTCTTTTGAAGAATTCTTCAAGTACACTTCGGCATTTGCCCTGGCATGTCTTCTTCGGACTTTGTGCCTCTAACTTGTAAGCCACTCTACCGCTTTGTGTAATTTATATTGAAAATACACACACATTCACAAAAAAATCGTTCGTAAAGACAAAAAGCTTAAGTAAAAACGGCTCCACAAACGACATCACTATTGTCATTAGCTGTGACAAAATTTGCACCAAAGGAAGGGCGATTAACACTTAAATCTACACAACTTGCACTATTACCTGGGTGCAAAAAAATTATCAAAAAATAACCCATTAATAAACGTCACATTGCAATATAATTATAATGACTATGACTAGCACACATAGATATACAAATACACAGTAAGAAATCAACTCACAGTTACAACCAACAAACATAGCGAAACGGAAAATAACTAAGAGTAATTGTGAAAATCAGTCTGATTTTCATTCATTTAATCCAATAAAAGCCCAGATTAGAAGTAGCTGAGTATGTGTAATGTGTAGTTGAGTGTTCCAAAAATAAATCGATTATTATCCGAAACATATGAACTTCGTTATTAAAAGTTTTCTTTCGTCAATAAAATCTTCTGCGTAATTTTCCAAGGAAATGGATACACACACACACACACACATATATATATATATATATATATATATATATATATATATATATTGGTTTGGCCATTATAGAAACATTAATCCGTCCAGAAAAAGTTTACGTGTTTAAATTTCTAATGAACTGGCATAAAAGTTACCTGAAATTTAGCATTAATGAATATATTTCGAAGTTTTCAAGCTGCTATAAAAATGAAATTACTGCAAATTAATAATTCAGCAATAAATTTAATATGTTTAGGTAGTTGCTAGGTGATGGCACACACTAATTATTTAAATGTGTCATTTATTGTTAAGTTTTCAATTCACAATATTATATAAAAATTAAACGAAGTTCGAACTTAAATTTTTCTATGTTACATTAACGTGGGTCTAGGTTTATTATGTAATTAATAAAAAGTAGCGCTAACATAAGTAATATTTAACGCGGAATTTAAGCATAAATAATGCGTATACTAAATGTAGCATCCGACAGCCTGCAGAAAAATAACCGAAGCTAAATTTCAAAATGGAATAAACAGGCGTGGCCTTAGCTCAAATAGCTTGCAAGTATTTGAGATTAATTCCTCCTAAAGTATCATAAATTGATGCACCAATCGGACAAACGTAAAAATCAGAAAAATAGTTGATAAAACTTTACGATGCTTCCTTTGTATATTTGCCTGTATAAAACTGACTGTTATAGCGGGACTGCTTATTAAGTTGCGCAGCACCTCATGGACGTCTCGAGAGTTCAAATGTTTAGTTGACTGGTGTAGTTCGATTCAAATTAATAAACCCCGAGCTACAAATTTAACACACGTTTAACCGCATGACAAATTTTAATAAGCATATATTTAGGATTGCAGTGTATCTGGCCGTAAAGTACAAGTCCAGGCTGTCTTATTGGATCATCGTACTGAAATCAAGACTGCAGGGTGCTCAAATGATAAGAAAGATAATTCATATGTAACAAATGTAAAACTTGTAATAGCTGGAATTTCACGTGATCTAGAGCATCAGCTTTCATAGTTACGAATCTGCACCAAATTAATGCTGATACAATTCCTGAGCCAAATCCTACCGATTAACGAGCAATTACTACATTATATATATATATATATATATATATATATATATATATATATATATATATATATATTACCACTTTATTTCATAATTCTTTAGTTAAATACATATATAGATTTGCGTGCTGGTTCTGTAAGGGCCACAGTTACGTCGGTGAAATGATATAAATAGAACTATTTATGTAGTTAAAGTATAATTCACAAACATTTTGTAAAAATAGAAATATACATAAGAAAAATTTGCCAACTGGAGTCATGCCCCAGAAAGAATGAAACGATTTTTATCTTATATAATGGCAATCAACGTAATTACGTGTATTTGAGTCATGCTAAACGTTGCTTATGAAGTTGCTCGTGCCTATTCTTAACGAATCCTGGCAGATAAACGTTGGTCTAAATGACACAATCAGGTTGCACTTTATTCAGAAATCAATTATTCACTAATCAAGCGTTAATGCCTACTTAACCATGTCTGAATGCATTGTCTTGAAACAGAAGCAAAACAAATTAAATTAAGCCATCAGTGTTTGCGTGGGTGGTGATAACAATACATTAAATCAAGTTTTCCAACCAGGTATGCTCACTTATCCAATTGTGCCTAGCCAGTCGTACAATACAGTGCAACTAACATTGGTCACATGTACAGTTACGCAATGACGTTGGTCGTAGAAGGTCAAAATACGTCAATACATGTGATTGGACTTAACTTTGCTGTATTATGTGATTGCTTAGATAAAATAGGATTGGGTATTTAATAAAGTGCACAAACTTTGTTCCGAGCAATAACATTACTTTTGATCTAAATGTTGATTATTTTGACAAAGCTATGGGTAAATATGATAGCACAATGATCATTACACCATAAAATTGTTCTAACGTTTATTTGGTGGAGTAGCTGCTGAGGCAATTTAAAATGTGTTGCTTGTAGCTTTCATTCCATGAACGGAATGTTTCTTTTAATTCTTAGCTAGTCATATATTAATTGCGGTCACAATTGCCAAGATGTCGTCTAAGTATCATTTAGACCCTATATTTTGTTAACTTTTTTATCACATGTTAGTTAAGGCGATGTTGCTATTCATTGCAATGTGTTTTACTTCCCGAATTGCCAAGAAAACTTTTACGTCTTAATAGATGATTAAGATTATTATAAAATATATTGTCAAAAGGTCAAATAAGGCTTATCCTAGAATATATTTGAATAGGTGCAAATATCCATTTATCGAACAACCAATTCAAAAATTTGCGTTAGATCTTTTAATTTGAGTTATTAAAATATTCAAATTGTTTTACAGTCAATTCTGAACTTGATAATGAAAATTGAAGCTTTTATGAAAACAGCTTGTTTACAAACTGTTTCTGCTAATCGGCAGAATTAATATTCAGTAATTAATAAATCCTTTCATTTAAAACAAGTTATGAACCAGCAAAAAATTGTTATGCAAGAAAACAAATAAATCTTATATTTATAGAGAAAATATTGATAAGTTGAGTTCAAATATGGGAGCTCAAATAGGTTCTAATAATATATTCCATCATTTGTGTCAAAAGGGCAAAGAGTTTAGTTTTCTTAAATTCAGTCCCATGTGATATGTGTGCAATCTTGTGGAAGTGCAGAAAGTTATTATTGTCTTAAATAATTCACAATGACCACATAAATAATAATTTAGAATCCACTTAAGTCCTTAAAAAAACATTCATTCATAGATTAAATATATTATTTTACTCAAATTCTTTTAAGCTATTTTCAATGTGCGCATTCATTAAAGTCTTAATATCTAATTACATACACCCGATGTGCCATTATAGAACAGGTATCATACCAACTGCCAAAGTTATACTAAATTGAATTAATAATGCCAGCACTTTGAGTATATATATATATATATATATATATATATATATATATATATATATATATATATATATTAAGAACAAAACGACGTACTCCATGGAATAACATTTATTAATAAATCTTATTTCTATCAGTATCTACAGCCATTGTTCTGGATTCGTTAGTATATTCGTTCATCCATTCCCACTGTACATTTGTCGTAACCAATCTCCTCTTCGTTATGCTAGCCTTTGTTTTGCGCAATTTAGGCCACTACTTTTGCGCAATTTAGACCACTCCTTTTGCGTAACGTCATTTGGTGTGTCATCGCTTTCATTGTAATTGCGTCCGTAATTGATTTATGTGTCGTATTTTGTTCTTACATTTAAAATAATTGTGAAAATAGAAACGATCAATATATATATATATATATATATATATATATATATATATATATATATCTTGTCTGAATAGCCAAAAATTACACGAGATAGCCGAGGGTGGTGCAGCGGCTATACACCAGACACCTAACAAAATGTCCAATGGTTTGAGCCAAGATCGCTGAAAATTATGGCAAGTTATTAACAATTATTAAATTAGGACGACATCGGTCAACTTCATGAATTGCCTTCGAAAGCTTTTGCAGTGTTTATTGTTTATTAGCAACATATAACTTCAATTTTTCAACCTTTACCTCAACAGTGTATTCGGAGCACATCTACCTGATCTTGCGAATGAAGAGTTATACGGCTAATTTCCTTTGATTGGATTCACATAACAGTTATGGATATGCATAAAAAATACAAACGCATGTGACACACAACTATCTATTTAAAGATCAGTTTGAAGTATAAATTATGTGGCTAGAGGAATATCGCGCTTGCTTCTTTAGTTTATAGTTTAAAACTTGTGGTGATGGATGAAATTAAGAAGGCAGGCACGAATAGCCATCGAAATAACGGCAAGAAACTAAACATCAGGAATTCAGCTTTTGCTGTTCAAAATATAAGTTAAGTCATACGGGTAAATCTATTCATGTTAAAACGAAAACTTGCCCTATGCGCATAACAGAAGATAGTGACAGAAAGGTCTACCTGGACCTACCTCTCTAAAGAGAATTCTCAGCCTTCTTAACGAACGACCAATCAAATCGCAAGAACAAACTTTATAATTGTCACTGTAAAAATTACATTCAACACGCAGAATGCAAAGGTGTTGAATGCTAAAATTCAACTTTCTTTTTTTATCCAAATCTCGAAATGTTTACCCTTTCAAGCATATCTTCGCTAGCACATATATTGGGAGAACTAGGAAGCAGGCAATTAGTAGATTTCAATAGTTCATGCTGCAGAAACTAATCAAGGGAGGACTGGTCAAAACATAAATATAGCCACGAGAGCACATTCAACTTCTCCCTTCTTTTATTCAAATCATGGTTGCGATCTTAATATCAACACCAGTCTCATTATATAAATACTTTTTCCAGTACAAACCAAAAATTGTATAATGTATAAAAGCCAATTCATTCAGTAGACCGGTTTCGTCCTTATTGGGAACTCTTCGCACAACAATTTTTGAATCTCAAACTCACTCAAGGAGAAAATTGTAATTTAACATTAACATAACGTGGAGTATCCTTTCAAACATCCATTAAACAATTGTGTGCCAAGATTAAACACAAAAACCTAATTAGCAACAAAGAAAACTGAATGAGAAAAATCTGCTGTGGGCACCAGATCGAGGAGGAACAAGGCTAATTAGGGAGATTTTTTGTAAATAAAAGACATCCCAGCACGGTTTATTGATTTCAACGTTAGACCCAGTTCAATTCCAAATAAACAGGATGCCGAAAAGGTTTACACAAATTACGAGAAATCCACACGTAATTAGCCAACGACAAGAAATCGAAATGAAAGTCGGGGTATTTCTCATTCACTTAGTCAAATGAGACCAAGGAGAATATATAAGTGAAAGATTGTACTGTGTAGTTGCAATAATATAGCCATTATCTGCTATAAAAATAGACTTTGTTATTATCACCGTGCGCGGCAGGGTGACTCAGTGGTTAGAACACCAGATTCCAAAGCAGACACGCCCAGGTTTGAGCCCTGTGCGCAGCAAAATCTGGCCAGTACGTAATGAGTTCCTAATATGGACGAAACCGGTCTACTGGAAGAATTGCCTTTTCTAAACTATACAACTCTTAGTTTATACTGGCAAATGTATGTACTTAATGGGTCCGGTGTTTAAATAAAGATATAAATCTAAATTTAAAACCAGCGATTCCGAACCTGTCATCATAATTCTTTCGCCATGCCAGCTGGAGTAGTGATATACAATTATAGTAAAATTTATATATATACATATATATCAATAATTATTCAGTAGAAACCAAAATGGGCACATTGATTAGATGAAGCTAAGTTTATTGGTGCATAATTTTGTTGAGATCTCGACAAAGTATTTTGCTTAAGATTACCTACATATAATCATAAATTGTATGTTGAGTATAAGTGGTTTTCCAAATAAATGAGCGAAATTTCATTGACATCACATTAGATATGTCACATAACTTGATGATTTGAGATTTATTATTGCGAGCTATGTAATGTGTATGTATATGTATTTCGTTTTCTGAATGTATGACATCTAGTATTTGTTTACTATGAACAAGTTGCCTGTGTAGGCAAGACATACCGCTTGCTTGTGGAAAGTGTGCCCAGTAGCTTCTCCAGCAGGATTTTGTTTTTTTTATTTTGGTTTTGCTTTGTATGAATGAGCGTGATTTATGGTAATGATACAGCGCGTCATTCTCGCCAAGCCCGTATTATTTTCTTTCTTCGCGGCGCATCTACTTCTTGCCAGTTCTTTTGTCTATCTGACTTTGTCATTTTCTCTATTTTTGCTAATGTTACATTCCTTGAAATTTTACAGATTTAGTTTCTTTTCTTTTCTGTATAACCGTGCTGTTTGTCGTTATTCGCTACCAGTCAATCGCTATAATAGGCTGATGACACCTTTTAAAATTCAACAAAGTTTTTTACTGTTTGAATTTAAAGCAGAATGGCTCAAAGCACAAATAGTGGTTGCAACAGATCAATATCGGAAGACCTTCAAGTGGAATCAGATACTCACAAAGAGACACGAAGACAACTTTACGATTGGCTAACCCCAAAGGCTCATGAATTGCTGATGTACAAACTGATGCGCATAACACAGCTATGAGAGAAATTATAGATGATACGTGAAATTTCAGACGAGACCTCAAACAGCAAGATGATTCAATAAGCATAGATAAAAAACCAACTACATCGTTAGAAAATGTAAAAGCACGTCGCAATATCTATTGCAGATTCGAGAGACTAATCAGAGCTGCTCGAAGAAATTCCCATAGCGAACCGATTGACACGATCCTACAAGGCTATATGGAAATCCATGATGAACATCAGTATTTTCCGATTATTGTGAAGGAAATAAAAGAATGGAAATTGGCCCACACAGAAAACGTTCAATTTCTATTTAGTTGTGAATACGTTAGTCAGTTCAATGGTGTTTTCGTGGGATGTTGGATAGCTCCACTTCTAGCTGATGTATCCTTGAATCATTAAAAAATTCTACCCACAGAATTGAATTGAACAATGTATGCTTTATGGCATATACGTAGATGATATAATGCTCTTTATTCTAAACGTTTTAAATCCGACTGGAATCTTAGATAAGATCAGCAAAGCTGATCCAGAAATCAAATTTACACAGGATGAAGAGAAAGACAACACGCTTCGACATTGATTTTTTTCCGAGAAACCGATGGCAGCCTGACTAGATCTATATATTGCTAGTCCACATTCACGGGACCATGCATTCATCACAACAACAAAATGAATCTAATAAATAACTTTCCTGTCGAATTAGGAAGATTTGCTCTGAGCAAAGGTTCGCGGAAGAATTAAAATTTATGAAGATCTTGCAAATGAACAATTACCCGGGTAAATTCATTGATTATTAGCTAAAATTTTTATTTCAAATAAAAAATAATGATTATTAAACAGATTCTTCATGCATAGTATCGTCTTGTGAATTTATTTCGTTAGATTTCCAAGTCAATCTTGTCACCTTGTTACGATCACATATCGTTATGTGTCTTTATTCATTCCATTTAGTAGTATGTCCACTACATGGTGGACAAGATGATATTTAAATACTGTTTGTTGCGGAGAACTAATATATATGCAAGTATGTATTAGGTGTTGCGAACCTAGTAACAAATTGGTTCAGTTGTGACCAGAAGGATAAACCAAAGGCAGCATGAACGGAAAGTATAATCTCATGCACATTCGTTTCGTGCTTACTGGCGACTCATCAGTAGGAGCCGGTAATACGCCCTTTAACCACTATATATTCGGTAGAAGAATGTGGAATAATAGGACGGTACAATCTCCTAGACGAATGTGCAAACCTGTAATAGTGAAGCTAACATAATCTGAAGTCAACGACAATGCGACTTCAATGCTAACTCACACTATATAATATATATACCGAGTCTGTAAAGGTTACTAACACTATGGCTATTCTGTAAGTAACCGATACCAAAAATATTGTACCGAAAAGGTACATGGTACTAACACAATGGTTTCCGAGTGAACTAATTTGTTACTAGGTTCGCAACACCTAATACATACTTACACGATGATCTTTAGCAACATGTCCAAACTTACATGCAGTAATAAGTTCTCATCTTCTCACCTTGATTAAACCCATGTTTTTATAAACATACCTGAGACAACAATCATTTCACGTGATTTCATACATGCATGACGTTTGTAAGAGTTCATCATTGTCTTTTTGCTTAGTGAAACTAGCTCACAGTTTGAAACAATGTTTTAAAATTGTTTCTCTATTGTATTTTAAAGCTATTTTTTTATGTCCTAACTAGTTTAGAGTCCATTGCTTCAATGACGCTACGACCTTTCTGCGCTCCATCATCCTCTGTGTACATCGAATTATGATAAAATTTGTTTACAACATCGATCATCGTTGCTTCTTTAAAATTTATAGGGTAACCACACCTGTCTTTAAAATTATTAGAGCTGAAATCATCTAAGTTCATGATTGCCAGGCACCTCTACACCCAAAACATTATATAATTATAAATAGACATGAAAATATATGTGTAAACCCATATATAATTACATTTGTAAAACATAAATATGTAAGCAACAAAGTGTGTTAAAGTACAAACTTGCTCATTTTGTTGCACTTCTCTAATTACTATTGAAGTGCATATTATTAACTCTACAATCAGTAGAATGAAAAAATTATATTCATTTTACTTAAAATATTAGATAACTCCTGGCTAACGTAATCGCTTCCTGTGAGGAATATGTTATAGGACGATTTATTAAGAATGTGTAAAAATAATGCATTATTACTTAACGTTGGATCGTTCGATTAATAATAATTAAAATTGAGAAACAGCCAAAGATGATCTTTGAAACAAATTATGGGACAGATAGAAAGAGAGGGAGAGATAGGGAGGGAGAGATAGAAAGTGAATGTAATACAAAAGTTGGATCAGCATTTTAAATTATATTTACACCTAAGTAAGGTAGATTGACAAATCGAAAATTCAGTTACAACCAGCTACTGGCGGGGAAACCAAAAACCAATAATAGAGAAACTAACTCACCTTCCACACATCAAAGTATTTACCTACATAGGATATAATGGAACTAGCTCCAAAATTGAAATTGGAGTCAGAGCAGTGTAATGACTGTTTACAAGTATATTGAGGTTTAATCAAATTCGGCATGACGAGAATGTGTGATCCTATTAATGCTTACATATCCTGTTTATAGCCCTCTCGTAGAAGAAACCGGAACCACAATAAAACACACAGTACAATTGATGGGACTATGTCAAAAAACTCCACGAGCTACCAGGCTAAAAAATATAAAATAAATATTTTCTAAATACACTTAAAGAGAACAATAGTATTATCCATTAGTGGAAAAACACAACAAGCAAACATTTAATCTAAATCGTACAATAGCTAATGATAGTGCTAAACCTACGCTTTTTTGGCATGAGGTTGATATTAATGCAAAAATGCATATCTATTCTGAAAATCTGAAACGTAGAAACATGAGGAACATTACTTTATTGGCATGTTTTACAGATTTCGTGACAAACGTGAAAACAATATATCAGTTATTAAATTTTTGTTTTTTCGTTTGAATGGACCTGTTTCTAACTGGAAAGAGAACATGGTAGCAAGAGTTTTATCTGTGATCATTATGCTATATCAAAGTCCGTTGTAGCAAAAAGCTAAACTCAATTTGTAAATTAGTTTTGTACATACATTTTATTTTCTCCTAGTCAATATTATTTAAGTGACAATAATTTTCACAGTGATGAGGAAATTAACAAAAGCCAGCGATAAATGATAACAATCGAGAAGAGACTCCAATTTCTACTAATGTTCCAGTGGTATAGCAATGTAATTATTGTTTTGGCTCTGCCACGATACTTATTTGTGATATGCCACCAAGCATGATACGAATATGCACGAAATTTTACTTTCCGTTCATGCTGTCTTTGTTTTATCCTTCTGGTCATATTTAACCTAATTTTTTAATAGGTGCGCATCAATTACTACATTATTGCACATTTATTAGTTCTCCGTCACAAACAATGTCTATCTGTTACATATTTAACTGAATGATATCATTATTACCACGAAAGGCGATTACTGATATGATCAAGGCCACCGTGTATGGATTTGATGGAGGAACAGGTGCTCGGAAATAGTTATAATTCTCAATTTTGGTGAACTTTAGCATACAGTAAAATACATTTTGTGGGTACCATGTACCGACTCAGCAACCATAGTGTTGATAGCATTTACCCTTTCGGTAGCATGATGATGGTTTCAGGTACTGACACAAAATTCATAGAGTTAGTACCCTTTACAGACTCGGTATATATATTATATATAGGGAGTGGGCTTTGAAGCAGCATTGTCGAAGACTTCATATGAAGTTAGCTTCACTACTGCATGTTTATACAGTCGAATGGGAGAGTATATCGTCCTATTTTTCCACACTCCTCGTCCAAATAGATAGTGAGTAAAAGGAGTAATACCGGCTCTTACTGATGAGTCGAAGTAAGCACGAAACAAAGGTGCATGAGAGTATACATATCGTTCATGCCGTCTTTAGTTTATCCATCTTGTCATATATGAACTAATTTGTTCCTATTCGCGCAATTCATAATACCCAATTGCATTTATATTAGTTCTCCGCGAAAAACGGTATCGAACATATCTGTGATAGTTTTTTTGCTTAGAACTTGATATCGCTCTGATAAAAATAGCCCCAGAGCTTGCAGTAGTTGATCAACTGTATAAGGGGTTCAAAAATTGTATCAAATTATAATGTTATGAAATATTACCATCTGTTCATACTTCAAATAGCGTAAATTCCTAATTTCTAAATGAATAAATTAATAGATTGTCATATTATGACCAATGATTTCACATACTTTTTAGGCTATGGATACATTTTTCATGTGGAATTTTTTAAACATGAAGCCAAGTTTAAAATTTATTATTATATTTTGCATGCACATCGTAACTCAACAAACAACTTATAATTTATTTGACAGATTAAAATAGGCTCGCGAGGGTTTAAATTAACAGATAAAGTCCTCAATGCAGGTTTGGCTTCAAAAGGGATCTTTGGCCGTATTAAATATTTGGTACAGAAAATAATCATCCTCTTATTCCTTTAAGTTAGGCGACACAGTATCGCGAGGGTGAAAATTAACGGTTCAAGTGCTCAATGTAGATTGGGCTTTAAAAGGGAGCTTCGGCCTTAGTAAATATTTTTACAGAAAACAGTCATTGTGTGGTTCCTTTTAGTTAAGCAACACTTAATAGGAATTAGCTATGACGCCTTATTTTATCTAAAGAATTTATGTGGCTCAAATATATAGTGGAAGGATTGAAATCCCAATACACCACAATCTTTCTCAGTTGAATAATAAAGCTAAATAAATGAACATTTGAATCGGTGTTTTTAACTCGATAAATGCAATCGATGTAGAAACGTAAAAGCAAAGCTTAGTGATAGAATTGGGTTTTATGAAAAAAGAAAACTACAAAAATTCTGGTTTATATTGTAATAGTTTTGTGCCACAATGTCATAAATTTGTTAAACCAGTTATTTTATTCGCATTATAAATTTAAAAAAGGTACAAGGAATAATTTTAAAAAGTAGGAAACACAGGAGACTATTTAAGCAATCGTTCATTGCGCGAACGATGATAACAATTCTTTAAATTTATATTGTGAGTTGGATATAAGCACCAATCCCTCTGTATTTAAGCAGTCGCACAACAAAGTTAAACTACAGATTGTGCTAAACAAAATGATAAATAAAGACGGCTATCAAGGAATTCAAATTGATATTGTGTTAGATTGTCTATATGATTCTTATGAAATAGATTGAGTAAAATTTGAAATAAATGAAGCGATTAAAAATCGCAAAGATAAAGTAAATTTAGCTAAAAACATATTGTAGGCTGAAGGGCAAATTAGCCAAGTAAAGATTTTAGGCTGAAGGTCAGACTGTAGATAATTAAGGCAAAAGTACACAGTTACATATTTTCAAGTTATCGACTAAAATAATGGTGACCTACCATAATTGTTTTTAAGTGCAGTTTGGGTAAGCAAAACATAGCAGAATATGCTATTGTGAAATATAGAAAAGAATAGTACAATTATAATTTAAGATATAGGAAAGATGACTGCCACAAAGTAAAGTATAAAATGACATGCTTAATGTGGAGATTATTGCAAATTATAAAAGAAATTTGTATTTAAGAAAAATTATAAATTTAACTAAATTTTTTTCTTAATTTATAATTTGGTGGTATATTTTGATTATGTTTAGATTAGCTAAGTGTAGAATAAATGCGTATAACTTAAAATGTTGAATAATATGTTTAAAATGGAATACGATATTATATTGGAGTCTAGTTTATTAATGTGAAAATTTGTGTTCTTTAAAATAGTAAAGTAAAGTGTAAGGTACAATTGTATGGCATAAAATAGTTAATGGAATCTTTCGTTAGTGTTGCATAATAATTCACCGTTTATACTGAGTAGTATAGTGAAGTGCGCAAAATATAATCTTAATGGTAAAATTTGGTAAAAAAGGCTGCGTTTAAGTAAATTTCTTTGACTTTGAGCTCGGTATTTCTTGGTTACGTCCGCGAATTTGAAAAAAACGTATATTCTCGCTTGTTTTTTACGGAAAACTGAGTTTTTGTTTTAATAAATTGGTCAAAATTGAACTTCAGATAATTGTGGTTTGTATAGCAAATCGCTGTTATTTCAGAATATGTTGTCGTTCAAGATTTATGTCAGCGGCTAGAGCTACCGCAAGCTTTTTGTCATATCTTTGCAAGCATCACATCAGTTGTATATGTAATTAGGTTGATTACATTTAACTTTTGTTTTATGAACAATTTATTAATGATTCATGGCACAGTTGACCTAAAATGGTGTGCACTTCAGCATCACTGAGTTAGTCCTGTGTATATCTTCATACAACACAGTTTTACACGTTGTCTTTCAAAGAACAACATTCTGAAATTAACTGATGATGGATAAAATTGAAGAATGTGTCATTCTTAATGTTTACGTGCAAACAATAATAATGATATACTTCGTATGAGTAAAAATAGATTGACCCTTTTTTCTAGTGCCATTTTTACCATAGTAAAAGTATAAACTTTTCAATCGATATGCAATAAGCTCATGTTTAAAAATAGCACATTACAATTTGAAATAGATTATCGCTGAAATTTGTTATAAATTCATAGCTTATTTTATCCTTTATAAAAATATTTAATTAGGTAATTTCTTGACAAACAATAATGAACCATCCTTTTCAGCGTGTTTTTTGGGTAGCATTTAACACTATATAGTTGAGGAATGGAAATCTTTGTAGTCTTATTGTTTAAGTTAACAGGTAATACTCTACAATTTATATTCCTAAATCAAACGTTTTCTCATTCATAATAGATTTCGTTGTTTTTCAATCCATTTGAAAAAATGCGCATTGTTTACTAAATAATTGTAAAATTCATTTTAAGCAAGTCCTAAATAGTAGCCAGTAGTCTCGCGGAAAGACATTGAAAACCATTTCTTTCGGTTTAGGTCGTACCACCTTATTCATATCGATACACATATTCGGGTTCCTACAATTACTATTTTATACAAAATCTGTCGTGTAAATGGTTATTTTCATTTGTATACGCGTTAGAAATTCAGACAACTCAAAAGTCAATATCGTTGGACTCGATCTGCTGTGTAGGCTAATCGCCGTGGATATAATGAGATATCACAAAATTTCAGGATTATGGCAAAATGTACTGCTACCATTGGCCAGTATTGCACGGGCGGAGATAATATAGAAAAAATTCACCTTATGTTTTGGTCATTTTGTTAGTGGTAATGGTGTATAGCTGCTGCAGTATTGTAAACAGCAAAGTTAACTGAACTGGTAGATATTAAAAATATGTAGAAATTATAATAAAATTCATAAGATCATTCGGACGTATAAAGAAAAAATTAAATTTTATTATATACCAGAACGAAATCTAACTTTAAAAATCCTATAAGTAAACATATGATGCAAGAAAATAAAAACAAAAAATTAAAAATAGAAGAGAGAGGGTGAGTGAAATCGAGGAACAATCAATCAATTTTGTGATTTGCATTTCGTACCTACTTACAGATAAGTTCAAATAGGAGTGGAAGTATAAATCAAAGTCAGCATGCACGAAATGTATAATCTTGCGTACACATTCGTTTAGCGATTACTAGATACTCATTAGATGAAGCCGATAAAACATCCTGTACCCACTATATATTTGGTCATGTAATTTGGGACAGTTGAACGACACCATCTCATTTACGATTTTGTATTCAATATTTAATTCCTGTCGATCTTGTAGAAGCTACCAAAAGTAGGATTTTTAAAATGCCTAGTCGGTACGTGGTACCAACAAACAGAATTTTAAGATATGCGAAATTTCAACAAAAGTGATGGTTGCAACTAGTTGTCATCGCTGTCAGCTATCACTTTCCGCGGGAATCGTCACATCATTCAATTAAATATACAACATTTACGTACTGTTTGTTGCGGAGACTTTATATTAATGCAATTGTGTATTAGATATTGCGCACCTAGTACACAATGACTTCAAATAGGACTAAAAGAATAAAAAAAATTCACCGTATTCTAGGAGTTTAACCTCATGTGCACATTCGTTTTGTGCTTACTGGCAATTCTGGAGGAGAATTTGGTATTACGCGCTACTCCCACTTTATCTTTCGGTGAGGAATATGGGACAATTGGCCGGTACAATCTCCTATGCCAATGTGATAAAGTATTTAAATTTGAAGTATTGTTTCATTGAGGCTTAAATACAGAACACTTGAATGATAACCAGTTATCTGAAACGTCTTTCAATTTGGAATATTTTAAAATGTGGCATTATTAATGTTTTATATAAAGAAAGATTTTCAAGAACAAAACATATTTAATTCATATTGCTTCTTAATGCTAACTTTGTCTATAAGTCTACCACTCGTCATACATGTTCATAATTATGTGTCTCAAAAATGTCAATCAAAACAAGTTAAATATAAATTCACGTTACATCAATTTGGGCATATTGGACGTGATTCATATTGAACACGGATAGGAATAAAAGAGCACATTGGCCGTAATAAAGGTTTTATTTCATTGTTGGAAACGTTGTTTTTGCGCAGATTTATGTTTATGTCTCATTTGATTTTTAAAATTAAATTTAAACGTATCACTGATCATTCGTCAGGTCAATATTACAATTAGTATTATCATTAGACAACGTTCCACCAATAAGTTAAACACGATTTTAACAAAGCATAATATGAAATAACTTGCATATATTATTTCGTTTAAAGTACAAGCTGTATATCGTGGTTCGAAAACAACTTGTTCTACCAGTATGCCGTTTTAATTTATAATTGACAACCGTTAATAACACCGACTATACATCAACCAAAGACCAAATTGAAATTATTCTATTTGAGTTAGGTGTTGATCTTTATGTACTTGTTGCGAAAAACTTTAAACAATGGCTGAACTAGAAAGCCGTGGCATATTTATTCACAAATTGAACTATACATTCCATGAATAGGGCATCATTGTCAGCATATGGAAAAGATAATCTGTGAGGAAACGTCTAGCGGAGGGTCACGTTTAACGAACGTTTCCTCTACCAGAACTACTTTCACCTAATATTTATTATATATGACCATTTAGGTGTATAAAGAAACACGTAAGCAAAACATAACATAGCATTTTATTATAATCAAGGTTGCGGTCTTGATATAAACACCTGACCCATTAATTACTTACATATGTCAGTATAAACTAAGAATTGTATAGTGTAGAAAAGGCAATTCATCCAGTAGACCGGTTTCGTCATAATTGGGAACTCATCAAGTACTGGCCAGAATTTGCCGCGGACAGGATACGAACCTGGGCACGCCTGCTTCGGAATCTGGTGCTCTAACCACTGAGCTATCCTGCCGCACACTACACTACACACAATTGTCAGTTATATACTAACTAATGTAACTTGGATAGTCAATTTTTCCTTTAGGTGGAGCTCATATGGCATCCATTTAGACCCAAATTTACAACTAACCATCCCAATCTGTCCATTACTGAACAGACACCATGGGGAAGTGGTACTGATATGAACATTTATATAATTAAACAAACATTGGTTGCAAGTGGGTGGTGATAATTATTATAATCAAGGTTGCGGTCTTGATATAAACACCCGGTTTCGATGAGTTTACGCACTCCACTGGATGAATTGCCTTCTACACTATGTTCCTTATACTGACATAAAATAATAGGTGTTTAAATACACCGCAACCTTGATGTATTAATTAGTACATCTGCGTACCACGTTCAGGTTTAGTTATGGCAATGTTCATTTTTTAATACATTTTCCTGGTGTTCGTTTGCAATGACAGACTGGATGAGTTAGTTAGAACTTGTTCTAAGCACAAAATGGATGCGCCAGAGTTCAATTTTGCTCACCCACCATATTAGTATATAACTGAATAATTGTGCGGGCAAGGTGCGGCGCGGATAGCCTGGGCGGGAGTGTAGATTCCGAGTTCAGTGTGCCCTAGGTTCACCGCGGCTTGGCCAGTGCTTGATGAGTCTTCTGCCATGGATTTTGTGGCTCCTCGATAAATTGTTTTTCTAATTATAAAATTTTAAATTTTTACTGACATATGTTCAATGGGTCAGGTGTATCAAGACCGTAACCTTGATTATAATAATAGCAGTACACGTCTGTTTAATTTTGTAAAATGTTCACTAATATTTCCCATGTAATGGCGTTCGGGTATTGTGGTCTAAATGGCCAGAGCTTCCAAAGTGGAAAAATTGACTGTTACATTAGTTAGTATAGCACTGACAATTGTGTGTAGAGGTGTAGTGTGTGGCAGGAGGTTCAGCTATGTTTGATGTGCATTGGGTTGTAATTGATGAAGTTCTCTGACGAAACCCTGATGAATTGCTTTTCTACACTATGCCTCCTTAGTTTATACTGACATATGTAAGTAATTAATGGGTCAGGTGTTTATATCAAGACCGCAACCTTGATTATAATAATTGTTATCACCACCCGCGCAACCAATGTTCGTTTAATAACATAGCATTTGTTTGAATTTACGTGGTTTACAAATGTAAAGTTCACTTTGCGGAACACAGTGCGTATATTAGTTGAGTGATGCCAAAATATGATAAATAAAAGCTGAAATAATTTTATGTGAAATGTCGCGGGCTATAGTTGTTAATAAGACAAATTTTAAAAAAATATAAAAGTGATAAATAATCTTTAATTGAGATATAATTGCTGTCACTGAATCAAATCTTACGCACATATTTAGCAGAGCTACTTTTATTTTATCCTAAATTTACATAACAACTGTGTGATTTTGCTTGTGCACTAACTTTTGCGAATTTTTAGCTCACGAATACACATTTTATGCTAAATTTAATATACCTCTTTAATGGGTATAATTATCATGCAAAAACTGACTTGTAGACTTTCATGTATAACCGGATTAAATGTGCCAGAATAAAGTTTAACAATTATGTACCAAATAAAATTCACAAAAAGATGTGTTGACAACTGTCATTAACAAAAACGTATGCCAAAATAATTCCGAATTCGATCATAAACAAAATTTGCAATAAAGCAAAATAGTCTGTTCGGTGTTGTGAGAAGAATTGCCAAAAGGAAAACCTGTCGCAAAAGGTGGAAACAAGCACATTGTTGAAAATTTTGCAATGTATATAAATTACTTATGTTAGATAAATAAAAGAAAATAATATTCCAAATGAATATTTAAAAAAATATTTAATTCATTTGCATTCACTTTTCCTCCGATCGAGATAGAAACGTGCCATAGCATTTATAAACAATAAAAGTTTCTATTATATTTCTAATGTAAGAATAAATACAGTTTAAGATCAAATATTGCGCATTTTATCTACCAGAGTTTCAGACAGTGGTAAATGTAAATATATCTTTCTATACGTATTCTGGCAATTTTTGTTTTCCAAAAGGCTCATATAAAAACGTAACAGACATACAAACACCCACATATATATATATATATATATATATATATATATATATATATATATATCTATATATATATAGATATATATATTGGGTTTGCAATTGATTATGCTAGTGGTAACAAATGTGACTCGATTTTACAGATAAAGGCCATTTATCTCGTGAATACTAATCATCGCTTTACAATCATACATATATATACATTTTGGGTTTACAATTGATTATGCTAGTGGTAACAAATCTGACTCGCTTTTATTGATAAAGGCCATTTATTTCGTGAATACTAATCATCGCTTTACAATCATACATATATATACATTTTGGGTTTACAATTGATTATGCTAGTATATATATATATATATATATATATATATATATATATATAATTACTGAACAGACACCACATTACATGGGGAAGTGGTATTGAAATGAACATTTATATAATTAAACGAACATTGGTTGCGCGGGTGGTGATAACAATTATTATAATCAAGGTTGCGGTCTTGATATAAACACCTGACCCATTAATTACTTACATATGTCAGTATAAACTAAGAATTGTATAGTGTAGAAAAGGCAATTCATCCAGTAGACCGGTTTCGTCCTTATTGGGAACTCATCAAGTACTGGCCAGAATTTGCCGCGGACAGGATACGAACCTGGGCACGTCTGCTTCGGAATCTGGTGCTCTAACCACTGAGCTATCCTGCCGCACACTACACTACACACAATTTTCAGTTATATACTAACTAATGTAACTTGGTTAGTCAATTTTTCCTTTAGGTGGAGCTCATATGGCATCCATTTAGACCCAAAGTTCCAACTAACCATGCCCAATCTGTCATTACTGAACAGACACCACATTACATGGGGAAGTGGTATTGAAATGAACATTTATATAATTAAACGAACATTGGTTGCGCGGGTGGTGATAACAATTATTATAATCAAGGTTGCGGTCTTGATATAAACACCTGACCCATTAATTACTTACATATGTCAGTATAAACTAAGAATTGTATAGTGTAGAAAAGGCAATTCATCCAGTAGACCGGTTTCGTCCTTATTGGGAACTCATCAAGTACTGGCCAGAATTTGCCGCGGACAGGATACGAACCTGGGCACGTCTGCTTCGGAATCTGGTGCTCTAACCACTGAGCTATCCTGCCGCACACTACACTACACACAATTTTCAGTTATATACTAACTAATGTAACTTGGTTAGTCAATTTTTCCTTTAGGTGGAGCTCATATGGCATCCATTTAGACCCAAAGTTCCAACTAACCATGCCCAATCTGTCATTACTGAACAGACACCACATTACATGGGGAAGTGGTATTGAAATGAACATTTATATAATTAAACGAACATTGGTTGCGCGGGTGGTGATAACAATTATTATAATCAAGGTTGCGGTCTTGATATAAACACCTGACCCATTAATTACTTACATATGTCAGTATAAACTAAGAATTGTATAGTGTAGAAAAGGCAATTCATCCAGTAGACCGGTTTCGTCCTTATTGGGAACTCATCAAGTACTGGCCAGAATTTGCCGCGGACAGGATACGAACCTGGGCACGTCTGCTTCGGAATCTGGTGCTCTAACCACTGAGCTATCCTGCCGCACACTACACTACACACAATTTTCAGTTATATACTAACTAATGTAACTTGGTTAGTCAATTTTTCCTTTAGGTGGAGCTCATATGGCATCCATTTAGACCCAAAGTTCCAACTAACCATGCCCAATCTGTCATTACTGAACAGACACCACATTACATGGGGAAGTGGTATTGAAATGAACATTTATATAATTAAACGAACATTGGTTGCGCGGGTGGTGATAACAATTATTATAATCAAGGTTGCGGTCTTGATATAAACACCTGACCCATTAATTACTTACATATGTCAGTATAAACTAAGAATTGTATAGTGTAGAAAAGGCAATTCATCCAGTAGACCGGTTTCGTCCTTATTGGGAACTCATCAAGTACTGGCCAGAATTTGCCGCGGACAGGATACGAACCTGGGCACGTCTGCTTCGGAATCTGGTGCTCTAACCACTGAGCTATCCTGCCGCACACTACACTACACACAATTTTCAGTTATATACTAACTAATGTAACTTGGTTAGTCAATTTTTCCTTTAGGTGGAGCTCATATGGCATCCATTTAGACCCAAAGTTCCAACTAACCATGCCCAATCTGTCATTACTGAACAGACACCACATTACATGGGGAAGTGGTATTGAAATGAACATTTATATAATTAAACGAACATTGGTTGCGCGGGTGGTGATAACAATTATTATAATCAAGGTTGCGGTCTTGATATAAACACCTGACCCATTAATTACTTACATATGTCAGTATAAACTAAGAATTGTATAGTGTAGAAAAGGCAATTCATCCAGTAGACCGGTTTCGTCCTTATTGGGAACTCATCAAGTACTGGCCAGAATTTGCCGCGGACAGGATACGAACCTGGGCACGTCTGCTTCGGAATCTGGTGCTCTAACCACTGAGCTATCCTGCCGCACACTACACTACACACAATTTTCAGTTATATACTAACTAATGTAACTTGGTTAGTCAATTTTTCCTTTAGGTGGAGCTCATATGGCATCCATTTAGACCCAAAGTTCCAACTAACCATGCCCAATCTGTCATTACTGAACAGACACCACATTACATGGGGAAGTGGTATTGAAATGAACATTTATATAATTAAACGAACATTGGTTGCGCGGGTGGTGATAACAATTATTATAATCAAGGTTGCGGTCTTGATATAAACACCTGACCCATTAATTACTTACATATGTCAGTATAAACTAAGAATTGTATAGTGTAGAAAAGGCAATTCATCCAGTAGACCGGTTTCGTCCTTATTGGGAACTCATCAAGTACTGGCCAGAATTTGCCGCGGACAGGATACGAACCTGGGCACGTCTGCTTCGGAATCTGGTGCTCTAACCACTGAGCTATCCTGCCGCACACTACACTACACACAATTTTCAGTTATATACTAACTAATGTAACTTGGTTAGTCAATTTTCCCTTTAGGTGGAGCTCATATGGCATCCATTTAGACCCAAAGTTCCAACTAACCATGCCCAATCTGTCATTACTGAACAGACACCACATTACATGGGGAAGTGGTATTGAAATGAACATTTATATAATTAAACGAACATTGGTTGCGCGGGTGGTGATAACAATTATTATAATCAAGGTTGCGGTCTTGATATAAACACCTGACCCATTAATTACTTACATATGTCAGTATAAACTAAGAATTGTATAGTGTAGAAAAGGCAATTCATCCAGTAGACCGGTTTCGTCCTTATTGGGAACTCATCAAGTACTGGCCAGAATTTGCCGCGGACAGGATACGAACCTGGGCACGTCTGCTTCGGAATCTGGTGCTCTAACCACTGAGCTATCCTACCGCACACTACACTACACACAATTTTCAGTTATATACTAACTAATGTAACTTGGTTAGTCAATTTTTCCTTTAGGTGGAGCTCATATGGCATCCATTTAGACCCAAAGTTCCAACTAACCATGCCCAATCTGTCATTACTGAACAGACACCACATTACATGGGGAAGTGGTATTGAAATGAACATTTATATAATTAAACGAACATTGGTTGCGCGGGTGGTGATAACAATTATTATAATCAAGGTTGCGGTCTTGATATAAACACCTGACCCATTAATTACTTACATATGTCAGTATAAACTAAGAATTGTATAGTGTAGAAAAGGCAATTCATCCAGTAGACCGGTTTCGTCCTTATTGGGAACTCATCAAGTACTGGCCAGAATTTGCCGCGGACAGGATACGAACCTGGGCACGTCTGCTTCGGAATCTGGTGCTCTAACCACTGAGCTATCCTGCCGCACACTACACTACACACAATTTTCAGTTATATACTAACTAATGTAACTTGGTTAGTCAATTTTTCCTTTAGGTGGAGCTCATATGGCATCCATTTAGACCCAAAGTTCCAACTAACCATGCCCAATCTGTCATTACTGAACAGACACCACATTACATGGGGAAGTGGTATTGAAATGAACATTTATATAATTAAACGAACATTGGTTGCGCGGGTGGTGATAACAATTATTATAATCAAGGTTGCGGTCTTGATATAAACACCTGACCCATTAATTACTTACATATGTCAGTATAAACTAAGAATTGTATAGTGTAGAAAAGGCAATTCATCCAGTAGACCGGTTTCGTCCTTATTGGGAACTCATCAAGTACTGGCCAGAATTTGCCGCGGACAGGATACGAACCTGGGCACGTCTGCTTCGGAATCTGGTGCTCTAACCACTGAGCTATCCTGCCGCACACTACACTACACACAATTTTCAGTTATATACTAACTAATGTAACTTGGTTAGTCAATTTTTCCTTTAGGTGGAGCTCATATGGCATCCATTTAGACCCAAAGTTCCAACTAACCATGCCCAATCTGTCATTACTGAACAGACACCACATTACATGGGGAAGTGGTATTGAAATGAACATTTATATAATTAAACGAACATTGGTTGCGCGGGTGGTGATAACAATTATTATAATCAAGGTTGCGGTCTTGATATAAACACCTGACCCATTAATTACTTACATATGTCAGTATAAACTAAGAATTGTATAGTGTAGAAAAGGCAATTCATCCAGTAGACCGGTTTCGTCCTTATTGGGAACTCATCAAGTACTGGCCAGAATTTGCCGCGGACAGGAAACGAACCTGGGCACGTCTGCTTCGGAATCTGGTGCTCTAACCACTGAGCTATCCTACCGCACACTACACTACACACAATTGTCAGTTATATACTAACTAATGTAACTTGGTTAGTCAATTTTTCCTTTAGGTGGAGCTCATATGGCATCCATTTAGACCCAAAGTTCCAACTAACCATGCCCAATCTGTCATTACTGAACAGACACCACATTACATGGGGAAGTGGTATTGAAATGAACATTTATATAATTAAACGAACATTGGTTGCGCGGGTGGTGATAACAATTATTATAATCAAGGTTGCGGTCTTGATATAAACACCTGACCCATTAATTACTTACATATGTCAGTATAAACTAAGAATTGTATAGTGTAGAAAAGGCAATTCATCCAGTAGACCGGTTTCGTCCTTATTGGGAACTCATCAAGTACTGGCCAGAATTTGCCGCGGACAGGATACGAACCTGGGCACGTCTGCTTCGGAATCTGGTGCTCTAACCACTGAGCTATCCTGCCGCACACTACACTACACACAATTTTCAGTTATATACTAACTAATGTAACTTGGTTAGTCAATTTTTCCTTTAGGTGGAGCTCATATGGCATCCATTTAGACCCAAAGTTCCAACTAACCATGCCCAATCTGTCATTACTGAACAGACACCACATTACATGGGGAAGTGGTATTGAAATGAACATTTATATAATTAAACGAACATTGGTTGCGCGGGTGGTGATAACAATTATTATAATCAAGGTTGCGGTCTTGATATAAACACCTGACCCATTAATTACTTACATATGTCAGTATAAACTAAGAATTGTATAGTGTAGAAAAGGCAATTCATCCAGTAGACCGGTTTCGTCCTTATTGGGAACTCATCAAGTACTGGCCAGAATTTGCCGCGGACAGGATACGAACCTGGGCACGTCTGCTTCGGAATCTGGTGCTCTAACCACTGAGCTATCCTGCCGCACACTACACTACACACAATTTTCAGTTATATACTAACTAATGTAACTTGGTTAGTCAATTTTTCCTTTAGGTGGAGCTCATATGGCATCCATTTAGACCCAAAGTTCCAACTAACCATGCCCAATCTGTCATTACTGAACAGACACCACATTACATGGGGAAGTGGTATTGAAATGAACATTTATATAATTAAACGAACATTGGTTGCGCGGGTGGTGATAACAATTATTATAATCAAGGTTGCGGTCTTGATATAAACACCTGACCCATTAATTACTTACATATGTCAGTATAAACTAAGAATTGTATAGTGTAGAAAAGGCAATTCATCCAGTAGACCGGTTTCGTCCTTATTGGGAACTCATCAAGTACTGGCCAGAATTTGCCGCGGACAGGATACGAACCTGGGCACGTCTGCTTCGGAATCTGGTGCTCTAACCACTGAGCTATCCTGCCGCACACTACACTACACACAATTTTCAGTTATATACTAACTAATGTAACTTGGTTAGTCAATTTTTCCTTTAGGTGGAGCTCATATGGCATCCATTTAGACCCAAAGTTCCAACTAACCATGCCCAATCTGTCATTACTGAACAGACACCACATTACATGGGGAAGTGGTATTGAAATGAACATTTATATAATTAAACGAACATTGGTTGCGCGGGTGGTGATAACAATTATTATAATCAAGGTTGCGGTCTTGATATAAACACCTGACCCATTAATTACTTACATATGTCAGTATAAACTAAGAATTGTATAGTGTAGAAAAGGCAATTCATCCAGTAGACCGGTTTCGTCCTTATTGGGAACTCATCAAGTACTGGCCAGAATTTGGCCGCGGACAGGATACGAACCTGGGCACGTCTGCTTCGGAATCTGGTGCTCTAACCACTGAGCTATCCTGCCGCACACTACACTACACACAATTTTCAGTTATATACTAACTAATGTAACTTGGTTAGTCAATTTTTCCTTTAGGTGGAGCTCATATGGCATCCATTTAGACCCAAAGTTCCAACTAACCATGCCCAATCTGTCATTACTGAACAGACACCACATTACATGGGGAAGTGGTATTGAAATGAACATTTATATAATTAAACGAACATTGGTTGCGCGGGTGGTGATAACAATTATTATAATCAAGGTTGCGGTCTTGATATAAACACCTGACCCATTAATTACTTACATATGTCAGTATAAACTAAGAATTGTATAGTGTAGAAAAGGCAATTCATCCAGTAGACCGGTTTCGTCCTTATTGGGAACTCATCAAATACTGACATATGTAAGTAATTAATGGGTCAGGTGTTTATATCAAGACCGCAACCTTGATTATAATAATTCATCCAGTAGACCGGTTTGTCTTTATTAGGTATTTTTACGTACTGTCTACAATGATCCGTGTACATTGCTCGAGCTAGACCAATTTGTTTGGGATAAGATTTATTTTATTGTCATATATAGAATATGGGGGGGGGGTTTGGGAAGAATCAGTTTCTATTTGTTTAATACTAAATATACACACTCGGATTAATTGTAACCAAAACAAACAAAAAAGGCAAGAACATCTGCGAGAAAACTACAAAGTTACTAGCTTAAAAGACACTTTGAATAACTCGCCCATGCAAAAAACAAACTAGCCACACATGTGAGAGATACAATACAGTCAGGAAAATAATTCTCTGATTAAGTTGGAACACCATGTATTCGCATTGTATAATTTAAGTAATGTTAAGTTAAGCTTCATCCAAATATACGAGCTGAATCCTTCGAAAAATATTAACGAATAAATTGACTTCAATGCGTGTTCTTCTTCCTATTGAATATGTAATGATATATATATATATATATATATATATATATATATATATATATATATATATATATATATATATATATATATATATATACTATATATATATATATAGGTAAATATATGTGTGTGTTTTATGACAGCAATGAGTTTTAAGACAACAATTTATTACACACTTTTATATATATATATATTTATATATATATATATATATATATATATATGTATATATATATATATAGTGAGTAATAGCTACACAAAATATACGATAGCAAATGAAATTCAAAAAGTTGACCATTTTTTCATTATATGACTCTCATCTAATCCAGTGTTAAGTCAATACTTGATAAGTGCATATTCTTATATTCTGCATTGATAATTAAATTCAATTTATATATATATATATATATATATATATATATATATATATATTTCATTTTAAATAAATTTTTAAAGAAGTATTTTGTCTAGTGTATTCGCCCGACGTCATTCATTTAATAGTGCTATATTTACTTTCGCGCAATTTTATTGTTTTTTTTTAAAGTTGCTGCTTTTATTTTCTCTGAGTTAATATATAACTTATCCAAAATTGTTAAATGGGATGCCTAGAGGACATTAAAAATAATGCCAATTATTAAGAAGAATTTCGGACAAACTTGGCCCAATTTTAGTTGGGAAAGTTTGGGTATGTCCATTATTCGTAAGCTAAAAAATCCAATTAACTATATTTATCAACGTCAGGAAACGCTTGCAGAGAGGCATATTGTTTAAGCCGCTTATTTGTGCAATTTGAAGTTAGTGAACTTATTGTAGTATATTTATTCGTATTTAGTCTAAGAGCCAAATTGGTAAATTATTCCTTTAATTTGGTGGTTTTGCAGTTATTGTGGATTCAATGGAAATTTAGTGAAATACTTTGGTGCTAGTAAATACCCAGACCGTTTTTCTGTCTATAAGGGATAAATTCAAATTTGTACATCTAATTGAACGATGAAGTTTGAAATTAAAAACGCTTGCTTTTCTAGGTATTTGATTTGCATATCTTCTTTGGAGTTGTTACCTATAGCAGTATAATGAAAACATCCATTTTCGAGATGAAACAAATATTAAATTAAGTGGTAGTATATTAATTAGTGGCATAAATAAATAATAGTTTATAATTTAGCGTGTAATTTTAAACTAAATAATAAATACTTTATAATGTGCCTAAATTACGAGTAACATTAATACATTGTCATGTCCGTACTCTTAGTTTTCTGAAACTACTTGAAATGCATTATTTTAAAACGAAGGTATTTATATGTAATGTTAAGTTTGGTAGGATGTATCAAAATTTCAATAACCAAATTTTTATAAACGCGAAAGTAGCTAAAACAATACATTAAAAAAGATCAAAGTTATATTAGAAATGACAAATGCATATTCTGTTTTATTTACAGATCATTTGCGTTTCTCGTTAATACAATCATGTTTGGTCATATTTTTATTCTAAATTATAAAAAAAATAATTAAATGCATTTTTACAGAATTTTGATTATTAAACAAATTTTATCATTGAGCAGATACTAATTTGCAACTAGTAACTAGTATTTATATTCGTAGTCTAAAAATTTTATAAACATTATTTTATTTACGTACATTGATTATTGACCAATAAACCATTGAAAACTACAGTCGTGGCTGATTTCGAATAGAAGCCATTTTGAATTACTAAATAGTAACTTCATTTTTAATTGTAGATTTTCTGGCTTGTTCATAATTTTAAATTAGTAGAAAATTCATAAAGAATGACTAAATTATTTAAATTAATTTAAACATATAGTCACAGGGATTACTTATTACATATATTTATTGTACAAATTGACGTGTAACCTACTGAAGTTTGGATGAGATTAATTAAGGATAAAACTGTTCCGTTACTACAAAAGTCAATTCAAGAAAAAATGAATGACACTTAGAGTTCGCGATAAACACATATTTCGTTTTTCACTCTAATGCATAGAAAATGATTTCTTTTATTTTGAGACTAAACAATAAAGAAGATTGCTGACGCTATATTTTAGTAAGTAGGCCGGGAAAATTTTGGAGAATTCACCTTTTAATTAATAACATTAGGTAAATTGTAAGTAAACATGAATTTAGCACTTGACCTAAATTTAGCAGATTTCCTCATGCTTAGCTTTCATCTAGCAACTCAAACAATAGAGTGGTTTATAATATAATGGATTTGCAAATTGAAGCCTCAACAATAAAGCTTGAGCTCTACACTATTGACATTGAAACGGGTATTTGCATATCTCTTTTCAAAATCAATATATTTATGTTTTCTTCTAACATTGAATCACTGTGAGCTTGTTACCTTAGCCTTTCTCTCCCTGCTTAGTATTCTCTCTCTCTCACTCTAACAATCTGACTGTTTGAATTGCAGCAAACTATAATGACAATGCAGGTCAATTATCAATGTATTATTGCAAGTTTCTAGTTTAATGGGGATATTTTACTGATGAATAATGTTACATTGCTTGAATTTCCCCTCAAAAACACAAGGGTTTAAGATTAAAAACAATAACAAACAAATCTTGGGGAAAAATGTAAAGAAATATAATAATAACCTCTCTTTTGGGATTCTATGATTAGTATTTCGAAAAAAGTAATCCATGTTAAATGCTTGAATAACTCGTCTTTATGTACAATCTATACAGAAGGAATATTCAAATAGCAAACTACTCTATATCCTCTATGAATAAGACATGAAAAAACAAGTAGTAATCTGGACTGCAAGACACCTGGAAGAATTTTCGAAATCAGTACAAAAATACAGTTCAAACCAATAGCAGATTTTAAATCGTGCTAGTTAGACACACATTGTCAAAAGGCCGTATAACAATCAAAATCCAATATAAAGATTTGTGAGATGTCAGATCTAACAGGTTAGTGACAAATGATCACAATAGGCATGCAACTGGAAAATTATATATATATATATAACTAAATTAAGCGTTATTAAAGCAGAAATTCGAATGCCGTTTACTGATAAAATCTCAAATATATATCTAAATTGGTATGATGAAGGTGTGCTGTATTTTTCCTAAACTTAAGTTAACATTATTAAGATTTTACTTGTCAGGTGAGGAATTTTTTTATATTTGAAAATTAAAATTCCATCATTTTAAATGTGTTTAAGCTTAATAATTGTATAATAATACAGTGGTACCTCAAGATACGAGCAGCCTAACATATGAGTTTTTTAGATACGAGCAGGAGCTGGGGCCATATTTTCGTTCAAGATACGAGCCGTGCTTCTGGAGCGTCCCGCTAGTTGGCGCGCAGGGTCGAGCATCATCCGAGAGAATCTCTTGCTCACTCGCACATGTTACCCGAGTGAATCGAAGTGTATCTTGTGCACTGTACCCTTTTTTGCTTGATTTTGCGTGATTACTGAACTTTTCTGTGTGTTATCTTGGGGCCGATGAAAGTGAATGCTAAGGACAATGGTGACAGGATGAAGAGATGATTGAAGTATATCAACAATTTGTAGGATATTGAAGCAGAAGAATGCCATCAAGTGTGCTACAGCAGAAAAAGTAGCCACAATTCTTTCTCAATTAAGGACAAATATTCTCGAGGAAATACAGAAGCTTCTGCTCGTGTGAGTAAAGGAGGAGGAGTTCGCAGGAGATTCACTGACGGAGATGATAATATGCGAGAAGGCACAGATTATTTATGTCGACTTTGTGAAGAAAGAAGTATCATATTTTGTTATGTATTTGTTAATTATACATGTTTATTTGTTATTTAAAAACAAATCCTTATTCATAATGTACAATGAGTTTGGGATTTTTCATAGGTCCTGAAAGGATTAACTCGAATTCAATTATTTTATATTGGAGAAATTCGTTTGAGCCTACAGACTTATGAGCTCGGTTCTGGAATGAAATAATCTCGTATCTCAAGGTACCACTGTACTGAGGTTTGATAGTTATGGATGCTGACATATTTGATAGACAAGGTTAACACCTGTTGACATGGAATACAACTTTAAGATAAAATAAATTCAAATTCTCAACTTGATCATAATTTAGTGCTTTTTGGTAAGGAATATTAACACAGATATAAAAGTATCAAATCGATGAAATACAACGCCAGCGTCGACATAAAATTAAATCTTTGATCCATAAGAAATTAATTCCCACCAGGGTAAGCTCTACCAAAATGAACATTCCGAAAAAATGATAAAATTTACCTTAAAGACAGATTACTTACCAAAGTCATAATATTGGGCTATCACACAGGCATTGAGTTAAAATGTATAAAGCAAACTTCAATTTTCTGATACGAAGATAAGTTCATATTTGTAGTGAAACGCTTACAATTCACTCGCAAAATGCGTATCAACCAAATGGCTATTGTCATGTAAATAATTATCGCTTTCAATATTTCATAATTGCCTAAATAATTATTCTGCAAATCTGGACAAAGTGGCTCTTAAAACGCTTATATCGTTCGTATCAGGCGTGTATTGAATTTTATTACGCAGAAAGCCTAAAAACCCACCTCCAAAGGCAAAACAGATTTATAGTGCTCTGCATTTTTATTCACTTTCGTATTGGGTGTGAATTGACGGATTTACGACTAATGGAATTTATTAATGGCTGATAGCAAAACGATTTTTGTATGTTTTTATTGCAACTCTTCAATTAAATGTTTATGCTTTTCCATGTAGCCTTAAAACACAATATCGCCTGATTTAGGCAATTTTAATGCAGCAGTTTGGTTAATCTGTATACAAAATAAAAGCAGTAGAAATTTTGCAAACGAAGTTCAGTTAAGAAACTACGTAAAAATTGACTGAGGTGTGTGTACTTTCCTTCTATTTGTGAAGAATGATCTGTTTTCGCGAGAGAAATGATAAACAATTTTTTTTCTATCTCACGTGTACACTTGAAGATATTAACACGACATGTGTAAATCAAGCTCGCGTGTAAATGTGAATCTGAATTTGAATTCGCCTAGCAATCCAACACTCGAATTAGAAGTGAGGCAGTTCTATAACAGATATAGTCATTAATAAGTTGCATACGAAGGTTATTCAATCTATACGTCGGTTTTAAAAAAATGGCGAGCCTAAGAACAAATAAGTAAATTAAATTGAGCAATATATGCTTTGTGTATTGAAGCATAAATTAATAATAAAACAGGTGTGTCCAGCAAAATTTTACAAAAATGCAAATTTAATTTCTACGACAAATAAACTGGACTTAATAACCTTTTACTCTGTTCAATAAATTTAGAAAAAGCATAGTCTTCTAATCTTGGTTAAGTACAGAGACTAATCAGAACCGAACGTGAAGCGCGAAATTCATTGCCTACACATACTCATACCTGCAAGGAATTCATCAAAATATATTCAGTTCACTGGTAGCTCCCGTAGTGCATAGCTCCTTGCCACCTACATAGCGCACTAAGCAGTATAATTAAACGCAGAGAGCTTAACTCTGAAATTTATACCAAACAGGAGCGCTGTTGTCCAAATAAAAATCAGAGTTTATCAGACATCCCAGTAGTCAACGCTAGGTTAACTCGTTGAATAAATATTTCAGATTGCGCGTCTCCATTATAATGTAAACTACCAAATAGAATTCTATGTTTGGATATGGCTTCGCGGTTTATTCACCTTTGCCTCAATAAATCTTTCGTAATACACATTTTATAATAAAATAGTCTTGAACAATATTAATTAGTGGGATTGAATTTTTTCAAACAAATTCCTTTTAGTCTATACGTTAAAATTCATGTCAAATTGGTTATTTTTGGGATATTTGGACAGCGCTATTATAATAAATGTACCTTTTAGTCCACAACTGTGTTCTGATTTTCTTATTTCTGCTTCTGTGCCTGTATATCAAGGAAAGGCGGTTAGTTAGGTTAAATGTTTTCAAGGTTGTAAACAGACTAAATATTATGGTCAACATTTTAAGAATATGTAAGCATGCTACCTATTTATACATCTTGGTTAATAATTATGAAATTTCCATCAACATACCTCAGGAAAGTGTGGAAGTATTTTCATGTCGCGGTTGCAGCTTTACTGTTTTCAAATATAACATGTAAATATCGGTAAATGTCCTTTCTAATCGATTTCCTGTCGCAATTTTATTGACTTGGTGGGATTATCCGCGTTAAATATAAATTTAATAATTTTGACGAACACGTTGAGAGGAACTTATGGATGACTTACGCATATAGGGAATGATAGTGGGTATATTTAATGAATAAAGAAGGAAATCGATATTTTTTCAATCACGTCTGCTTATAAATTGAGTTTTGACCTCGAAAGATATCAATTTCTTATTCAAATCGTCGTTCGATTTCAATTTGTCTATGGGATGAAAAGTGAAAAGAAATCAATTGTTTAAAACTTTGATTTATACTTGCTGTTGATTTTTTTTTAAATTCACTAAAAGTTTTTTCGTTATTGTATAATTTTTACTATCTTATCTTGAGTAAATGGAGTAAACCTCCATAAAAACGAAATGACTTCATTTGAAGTATAACCTTTATTTACGAACATTCCTCTTGGAATAACGACTAACCTGTTTGACCTGATTAAGGATAGTTTCATGATTTTTCTATGGACAATATTTACCCAAAATTACGCATGCTATCATGTACAAAAATGTGCAATTTCCATTTTTGAATAATTATTTCAGACGTTTCGTTGGTGTAGCTATTTGAAATTGCATTACACATCTCATGGTGAATGTATTTATGCAACTTTTGAGTAAACGAGCGTGAAAAGCATATATGTCTAGAGTAAATTATAAAAAGTTGCGCAAATATTCAATTTTTGTCCAACCAAGAAGCAGCATACAGAGCGGAAATCATGAGATAAGCAAATGAACCTGACCAAGATCTTAAATTCACTCTCCAATTGGAGAAATGCAATACTTTTCACTTTTTCAATATCCAACTCATTATAGAAGAAAATGATAATCCGAAACTGTCAAAGAATATACCTCGATTGCATAGTAGTGCCAAAGTCTTATGAAATGAATATAAATAAGAAACCCTGTCGTTAGAATGAGGATTATCTGTTCTGTACACATGATCGAGGAAGATCTAGAGTATATGAGAAAATTTTTGCTGTTTAAAGATTTCAAAATAATACTACAACCGATTTATACTAGTGAAAATAACAAAAACAGATGTTGTACAAATTCTGAAAGCCATCTAACAGCCTCAATAATTACACAGCGGTTAAATTGAATCAATTAGGCAAATATCTCTATTGCTAACAATTTATCTAACTTCTTCTCATGGTAAGCTTGAGGTTTGAAAGCAAAATTTTAATAATAATTCGATCCAAATCCTTCATAGTTTGGCAATTTTCATGTGTCTGCGTTGGCACAAATATTGAATATACGAAAAGAAATCTATCAACGAAATCCACCAACATTTACTGAAACAATTCATTGAAAACGGGCTTGCCAGGTAAAGAAAGTGAGCTATGTCTGAGCATGTGATTAAAACGGGGCACAATTTTCTTAGTACCACAAAAGGTAAAGTCGAAACGATTATTGTATTTTTACAAAGCTCTTTATATTTAGCAAAAAGCACCTGGCCTAGACATGCCATATTTCCATGAATATGAGATTTTATTCGATTGACAACGAATGACATTTGCCATAAACAATTGAATTTTACCTAGTAAAAACTAATCACCAATCGGATCTGCGTCAATAAATATGTGATTGTATCGACGATAAACAGAAGTAAAAAGAGGTGGAAGTTGACAACAAAGTAAGCGATTAACGCTGCAATCTGCACAATCTGCGCTGTTACTAGGGCAAGTAAATAAAACCCTTGATCCAATTCATTAAGACAAACAGCATAAATTAAATACGAGAGCAACCATATTCCAAGCATCCCTTTTAAATACAAAAAGATTGACCTCAGCACGCGCACAGTCATACAAGAAACAATTTATAACTTTTGAACAATCAATGATAGCGGAGGTGTTCTTAACAATTCTGCAAATCAAGTTTGCGAGCTTGAAGTATGCTTTAATCCCGTTGTATTTAATCTGTCATCAAGCAACAACACCTGATGGTAGTTTTGCTATGTTGTACGATGTCTGTTTAAATACAATAGAATTTGGCGTTTACTTCAATCTCGACAACATGATTTAAAGAGATTTGAACTATCATAATTTTATTTGAATGATGTCATGAATACCAATAAAATTGAAAACTGAAATCAAAGAAAGCCAGAGTGTACGGACTTCCCGGAGTGACAATTTTTCAGGAGAAGTTGTAATTCTCAACTTTGTGGAATTTTAGTATAGCTTGAAATTTATTATGTTGGTACCATGCACCTATTCGGCAACCACAGTGTTACACATTAATTGGTGGTATTTAAAAAAAATCAAGTTTGCGAGCTTGAAGTAAACACCAATCCCATTGTATTTAATCAGTCTTCGAACAACTTAGCAAAACTACCGCCGGTCGCAGGCACTGGCGCGTTTCGACCTTCTATGATCATCATCAGAGTACGACTGCAAACGCACTAGCTAGGATCAAACCGCATTGCATATATATGGAAAGCAAAATTAGATATGTGGCTCTCACCTGTAGCAGACTTGCATACATTGTACGTGACTGGAAATGTCGGCTGCACAAGGTCTATGCAGTCACGAAAGTTAGTTGTTTGTAACTTTCGCCCCAAATATACATAGGCATTAAAATTAACATTAATTTATTGCGCGGTAAGTGGTAAAAACCATAGTGTTGGTATCATGTACCGACTCAACAAGCATAGTGGTGCTATCCTTTGCAGACTTGGTGTATATATTATATACAGTGGGTTGGCTTTGAAGTCGCATAGTCAAAGACTTCATATGACGTTAGCTCCACTACTGCAGGTTTACACATTTGTAAAGGACATTATGCTGTCCAATTTGCCCACATTCGTACCCAAATATGTTGCTGATGTCGCCTTGCCTGAATGCTAACTTGGCCATAATGGTGTTGTGGAGAGGTTTAGTTTGCCTCATTTCTGTGAGTTATCCTCATAAATTTACTCATAGTAGCAAGGTATTCCTTCTCTCTCTGCCTCTTTCTCTCTCTCTCCCTCTCTCGTAAATCTCACTAATAATTTGTCTAAATTCACTTATATACATTTTCACTCCTTTTGGTTATATGGCAGTGAAACATTAGTCACTTTTGACTTTTGTGTGGCTGGAAATGATGATGATGATGATGATGACCCAAATATACAGTGGGTAAAAGTTGTAATACCGGCTCCAACTGATGAGTAGCCAGTAAGCAACAAACCAATGTGCATGTGAGATAATAACTTACGCTCAAACTGACTATGTTTTATCCTTCTGGTAATATGTGAACTAATTTTTATTAGGTTCGTAAAAACTGATAAAAAATTGCATACAAAAACATACACTCACGCAGTCATTAACGAGCAAATAATCAATAAATTACATTCTGATGAATGATGCACAAAAATAAATAAAACTGAAAATTTGACTGTTCCTCCTTCCCTTAATCAAATGTAAAACCAGCGTGGATATACCTCATAGATTTAAATAAATAGTTACGTACTATCGAACTAAATGGCCATTATTCACATTTAACATGCACTTGATTATTAACACTTTTCTTTTCTTACACATATATAATGCATTATATATATATATATATATATATATATATATATATATATATATATATATATATATTAGCAGCCGCATTTATGCAAGCAGAAGAAGCACGTACAAGCATTGAGCTTGAATTGGATGTGACGCACGCAATTTGATTGGTTTCTATTTCTCTCTCTCTCTCTCTCTCTCTCTATATATATATATATATATATATATATATATAAAGCTTTTAGTCGCATGCAATATGTTTCTTACTTTGCGCATACAAGGATATCTGATACCTGGTTTGTTCAATTTATTGTTTGAAACTCTGAACTTTGCATAAATGTTTCTTTCACAGTTGGACGGTCTCAAACTGGCGATATGTTTAATGTTATGCTTTTTCGTCTCTAATACATTCTGGTGTCTTTTAGTTTAAACTAGGAAGGTGGGGTGACGTGTAGTATAACAGTATATTCTTATGGGCTTGTATATTTAAACGGACATTGGTTGCGCGGGCGATGGTATTAATTAATTTAATCGAGGTATTGATCTTAATGTAAACACCTGATTCATTTTGTATATACATTTCCAAGTACAAACTAAGTTTTTATATAGTGTAGAAAAGGAAATTCATCCAGTAGAACGGTTTCGTCCATATTGGGAATTTATCACGTACTGTACAGAATCTGTTGCGGACAGGGCCCGCACCTTCGCACTTCTGGGTCGGTATCTGTTGTTCTAATCACTGAGACACCCTGTTGTGCCTTGGTTTGAGCCCTGCTGAACTAAATTTCTGTTTATGCACACCGAATAAAACACAACTGGAATTAATCTATTGGTAAAATCCCTTTTTACAATCTCTACTTTTAAACTATGCCCGGTTACCAGGTGCTGTGTTCTACTCTAATTATAGAAAAAACGAGAAATGTACCAAAAATGACATCATCTATTTAGAAATAAAAGGCAAAACTAGTACACGTTTTAAATGACAAGTATTCATGTTTAATGCTGGCTTCTTCGTATGGTTTATCAATTAATAAATTTAGAGTAAATTGTATAATTTAAATGAATTGTTTATGTACATTATTCCGTTATGTGAAGTACTTCGAATGTAAATAGTCAAACGTCTTAGCCAAAACCACCATCAGTCATGCGCCTTGAAGAGTTTCGATCTTCCATGAGTATCAAAAAAAGAAGACGGAAATCTGTATAAGAACGATCAACTTGTTCTTCATTGGTTAATTATAAAAACTTAGGTAAGCCAAACCCACTCCCTCGTAGCAGACTAATATAAATCATATTTGCTTGGAACTGCAGTAACGAATTCTTAATTATTGCAGATTTTGCCGCACACATATATCTTACATTATAGGCGAAACCAATTGCCCATGCAGTTCCAAACATACTTGCATGCAGATGAACACACCGAAAAAATAACATACAAGCGAAAACCTTTAGACCTTTTGCCAGGTGCACGCTCGCATTTGCTTTGTTTACTTGACTAGAGAAAATTTTCTTCCCAACCAACAACTTCGAAAATTGCTCTTGGTTACAGCACGAGATTCTGAAGCAGACGTGTCCAGATTCAATCGATGTCCGCGGTAAATTCAGCACAGTACGCGATGAGTTCCGAATAAGTACGAACCTGGTCTGCTGGATGAATTGCCTTTTCTAAACCAAACAGTTCTTAGTTTCTACTGACAAATGTAATTAACTAATGGGTCAGGTCTTTATATGAAGATCGCAAACTTGATTATATTAATTGTTATCACAGCCCGCGCAACAAATGTCCATTTAATTATATAATTGTTCATGTCAAAACCACTCACCCATCTAACGTGGTGTTAGTTCAATAATGAAAGATTTGGGGTGGTTATTTGGAACACTGGTTCGAAGTAAATGCCATATGTGCTCACCTAAAAGAAGAATGACTAACCGAGTTACATTAATTAGTATATAACTGAAAATTGTGTGTACTGTGCGGCAGGGTAGTTCAGTGATTAGAGAGCCACATTGCGAAGTAGACGTGCCCAGGTTCGAACCCTGTCCGCGGCAAATTCTGGCTAGTACGCGATGATTTCCAATTAAGGACAAAACCGGTCTACTGGATGAATTACTATTTCTACAGGAAACAATTTTCAGTTTATACTGACAAACGCATGTACAAAATTGGTCAGATATTTATATTTTTATTTTAAGATTACAGCCTTGATTAAAGAAATCCTTATGAAATCCCTGTTTCAGCTTAAAAATTAGCATAAATCAATTTTTAAAATTGTTTGACTAAATGACGTATAACAATCCAAATATATAAAAATTACTCATTTATTTTTGTTTGTTTATAATTTATTTCGAATAGTTATCCAGGTTAACTATTTCGCGGGGTCTATTTGACATATCATATAATACATATGGAAATCTGCGATCTTACACGATTTTCTTACAACATTGGATAAATATTTTCTTGGGCTAACCGCGGTGTTGCTTAAATTTTAGGATAACTCCCACTTAAAAACCCCTATCAAAAATATGAATTGCTATTAATATTGATCTAAAACTATTTGTGTGCTCAACCTCAATCAAGCACTACATGTTTAGAACGCATTTGCATCTACCACTTTTAAAAGTAGCACTAAATATTTCTTTATAAAACAATGAAAACGTTCATCTGTTTAAACCTCGCCGAAGTATTTCAATCCACGGATTATTATTTTTTTGATATTTGGCATTCTGAGGACCTAGAGGTCTGAGCAATTTCAACTGGGAGGGCTCTTCTGATTGTAACTGGTATACCTGAAAAGCTTCTAAGCATTAAAAAAACAGTGATCCAGTTGATTTATGTGCTCTCCAATTTGGACTCTTTGAATTGAGGTTCATATGTATAAGTGTGTGTGTGTTTTGCCACTTTATTTTGTTGGTCAGTCTTCAAACTAATTTTAAAGGATATTTAAGCCATCTCCTTTATTGTCTTAAAAATAATATCTTTTTTGCTATATCGATGACCTCCTATGACAACTTGGACACGAATATTTTATGATTTTCTTCTTTGCGAATATCATTTTCGGCTGGTAAGTAGATCGTCATTTTGGCAAAATAAGTAGGATAAAATTGTACGGATAAAATAGCACAGAATTATGTATTATGTATAATTACACTGGATTCCATTAATAATACAATTATAATAGTTTAAAAAATAACGAAATATAAATTTTATTTTTTAAAATTTATTTATGTTTCATTCTTTAACAACTGTAACGTTTTATTTTAATAATTCGTAGGTGGGTAAAATTTTGAATCCTTTACATTTCCAGGAGCACCGATTATTGGCCTTGATTAATGGGTTCTCATTTTCCCATCATTTTTAAGCTCTCCACCAGCTGCTTAGCTGAAAGTGACGTTGGAACAATATTTTCCATTCTTTTCTTTATCCAAATTTTCGGGACTTTATTATCAGTCACATCTTCAGGGTTGACGCCATATGCACAGGAAATAAATACTTGTGGCAAATGTTGTATCCTCATTCAAGACAGATCTATTTATATTTATATTAATTTCTAAAGAACTTTTTTATTGTCTGCCCTAATATCCTGTCTTCATACCTAATCTCATCTACTCAAAAGTATATAAAAACTTATCTATGTCACGCAGCCCCGCGTACAGCAACCTATATACACAAATTTGTACTCTACTAAAGTGAAACTTATATAATAACTATTAGCAAACCATATGGATTTACCTACACGCTTATCCATGACGTCTCTATTTTTCAATTGCTTTTTTGGACACGTAGAAGAATCAACAATATTTAAAAAATTTTGATATTGCAGTAATCCTTGAATTCCCGGGTTTACACAATCACATCCTGTTTGCAATAGGTTATAGAAAGAGCGGTTAATAAATCTGTTGAAAGAATGTAGTATTATTTTAACTTTTGGACAAGACCGAATACTGAGCCTACACCAGCGAATAATATCTCAACCAAATACACATTTATACTCATATCATGTATAAATTTATTTTTCCATTTAAATATCTGTGTCCAAACCACATACATATCTCAGTAATATCTAAGTATATAATATATATATATATATATATATATATATATATATATATATATATATATATATATATATTGTTTGTTTTATTTAAATTTCTTATATGTATACCAAAATCTTATATAAATATCCATTTATATATACGTCCACACGCTATATCTTATGCATATATAGATAACAACAATTCTTGGAGTAATGCATTTAGAAAAACGTAAGTTGACTCATTATATTATTTTGTATTCTATAAAAAAATGGTTATCATCAAAACCAGATCAAATTACAACCTGGGAGAATTTGTTCGCCAGAGACTTCCAGCTAATTAAATGTATAATCAAGCTATGTCAAAGACATGCTAGAATGCACATAAAAATAAATATCTAAAAGAAAATATAATATCGACATTAATTTCCCCACCATTTTTAAGCAATTAAAGACAGTTCTAAGGCAACCTGTCACGCGAACAATATCATTGCTATGTCAGTGTGTGGGAAAAGGCTGTTCTTTATACTGAGATGGATTTGAACGTATGGCACTTCGCTAGCACAAACATTTACCAAAAACATACTGAGAATCGATTGAAGTCAAAACCAGTGTTTCAATAAATGATTTCGTGTTCGAAATATATTTTGGTGGTGGAAAACGGATGGACACGTTGTTAGGAAATAACATTGGAAGAATCATGTTAAAATCAACCAAAGATTATTGCACATCAGGCTACTTGTAGTTGTTCAGTTTTAATTTTCTAGTTTACTTTATTATTTATACTAAATATCTTTCTCTATATTTCATTGTAATATAACTTTGAAAAATAGTCTTCCTAATGTTCTTTTTGTTTAAATCAGGTTATTTTTCTTACTGCATTTCTATTACTCTTGAATCTCGAAATGTATCTTTATTGGAATTATTAGTTATTACTATTATTTTATTATTGTTGTTGGTCTTAATTAATAAGATTTGCTTATTTTATATTTATTATTTGACTGCTCATTTACAATGAGCAATGTTAAACAAGGCTTTCGCTAATCAATTAGTGCATTTTACAAACTTCTGAGCTGAATTTTGAGCAAAAGTGTGCATCTAAAGTGTACTACAATTTGAATTCTGGTATCATTTAAACTCCTAAAGTCATAAACAGATTTGAATTACACATTTCTAATGAAGGCTATACACTGCAGTGTATGACTATCATGTAAATTAAGAATCGATATTTTCTGTATGCTTCTAAAATTACATTGTTATATACATGAAGGATAATAAAAGAGAAAATATAAATACCTGAATCTGAATAGAGTTAATTTGATTATCGATTTTTCATTTTTACACGATGTCGGTCGCTGTTAATATATATGTCAATTTGTGGACCATAATGAGTGCGATTCTAATAAAAACGGCGGGTATAATTTATTAGAATATCACAAAGCAGACTAGTCATGATTATTATTATTCTTTAAATCAAAAATATTTTTGGAAATATTTAATTGAAGCAAAAAACCCAAAGGCAAAAACTGCAAGAAATCTGACACTCACTAAAATATTTTAGGTCTTATTATGGAGAGGTTAGAAGCATTCGTGACATATGGCGTAAAATAATACCTTGTTTTGTAACTCATGGGTGTGGATTTAATTGTAAATTCAGTGGACGAAAGTATATTTTTGAAATTTGATTGCGGAGTTCCAGCTTCATATTTTCCAATGCCGCGTTTTGCGTACGCGGTTAATAGGTTTGCACCGACAGTTTCACAAAGAATCGATTGATCAAAATTACCAATTTCATTTTGTCTTCGATCGGGGTGAGTTTGTATCCGTCCCAATGGAAATGTGTTTCTATCACATTTTTGTTTATTTGTTTGCTTTAACAAAGAAGTGATTGATCCGCATTTCAATTGGGATGAATACAAATTCAACCCGATCGAAGACAAAATGAAATTGGAAATTATGATCAATCAGATCTTTGTGAAACTGTCGGCGCAAAGCTTCTACCCGCGTACGCAAAACGCGGCATCGGCAAATTCAGTGTACTATTTGAAGTTATTATTAGGAAAATATCTCGTTTACGGTCTTCTAACTTTTCTGAAAGTTGAAGTCCACTGTATTCCGTGAAATGAAACGGCACAGCCAATCAGCGTTAATAGTCTGGCAGGCGCCAATTTTATAATTTATATATTAGAAATCTGCAATCAAAACGATATAGTGGATTAAAGTTGTTCAACCGCGATGTAGTTGATATTGCGCCTTACTCTCTCTCACACACACTATCTCTCTCTCTCTATTCATCTGTCCTGAACTAGGATGATATTACTCAACTGGGAGTTTAATTTCGTAGGAAACCGTAGTTACAAACAAGTTTTTTTCATTTAGAAAGGTTTGGAATTTACTGACCGCAATGCCGAGCAATCGAATTTGCCGTTTTGATGAAACGCATCTCTTTTGTAGAAAAATATTGTGATAGTCTTGTTAAACAACTAATACAGAATGAGGCTGTTTGCTTGATTGGATTTTTGTTTAGAAGTTTCAAGGAATGTAAAAAATATTTTTTCAAAGTTCGTTAACAAAACATTGAAATATCCATGGTAAAGTTTATGAAAACAAATAATACGGTTCGGCCGAAATAGAACGTGGCTTTATAGTAAAGAAACTTCAGGACATCCTTATTTGTACCCAGTATGGGTGTACCACACTTTATCACCTCACACTAAAGTATAACGAAGGTATGTTATTAAAATGATTTAGCTAATATTGTTTAAAAATGCAGATAACATGGTATGCCTGTTTTCCTATTTTTTACGGAATACTAGTACAAAATAATCTAAGATTTCTCCACCGCTCCCCAAATACCAAAGCACATGCAGAACTAATCGGCTTCGAAGTAGAGTTTTCTAAATTTTCACGATATTTAACAGAAAAAAACCCTAATTTGCTTCTAGCATTATTATTAAATTAAACAAATCTTAGGTCAGCGCTTTCTTCATTAAATATAACAGAGGAGAGAATTAGCGCAATTCCAAGCATGCAGCCAGATTGTCAAATTACCTAAATTAATGCGATTGTTCGTGCGTGTGTGTTACTTTAATTATATTCGAATTTTATTGCAAGTGAGGTCGAATATTTACCATAGTTTTTGAGAAGCATTGATTTAACACATGCTTTACAATATTATGAAGAGGTCATTTGCCTTGTACCCAAAAAACGGTAATTGCATCATATAATTTTATTTCGTGTTAACTTTCGATGACTATATATATATATATATATATATATATATATATATATATATATATATATATATATATAGACAACCCGACTGTTTGTATGATGGTTTCAATATTTTCCAGCCAATGCTATAGCACAGGTGTTACTGCGTTATGTTAAAACAAAAGTCGTAGTTAATTCTGATATATATACATATATATACATATATATATATATATATATATATATATATATATATATAGAGAGAGAGAGAGTGAAAATAATAAACCAATCAATTGCGTGCATCACCTCCAGTTTCGGGCATTGAGCTTGAACTGGATGTGATGCACAATTGATTGGTTTCAATATATATATATATATATATATATATATATATATATATATATATATTTCTAGTATAAATTAGCATAGGTAATTCATCAAATAAGCCAGTTTCCTCCTTATTGGGAGCTCATCAAATACTTGTCACTGTTTACCTTGAGTTTGGCTCAACGCTTGGCTCAATTAATCGTATACTTGCAGTCCGCCATTGCTGCACCCTTTCAGCTAAATGCGCATTTTTTGAATCTATAAAAACTTGTGCATTTTTGTTAGGGTTTTTTTACTGGCAGAGCTGATTTTGCATCCGTTTAGACTTGATTTTCTAACTAGCTCCAATCGATCTGCCATTATAAAAAAGATAACATGCGATCATTGAATTATTTATTGAGTGACAGCGTTTAATAAATTTTAAATCTAAACTAAAATTTGTTTGTGTTTGTAAAGGCATTTCATAAGCTAAATTTCTTCCTCCATATTGGTTAAAAAACAAATTGCGTGTCGTTATTGACACAGTCGGCACCAGAACCAATGTGCATTTGGTCTTAAGACTAGAAACCTATCCCATACAACGCAAATTTACTTAACATTATGGTTTGCGCTTATAACTACGATAAATGCCTACCAGATGAATTGCATTTGCTACCTCATATAATATTCCTTTAATACTGACATAATATATATTAGGCGTATATTATCACATCCTTTTATTATTGTTTAAATTATATATATATATATATATATATATATATATATATATATATATACAAAGAGAGAGAGAGAGAGAGTTGAGGAGGGAATGAGAAAGAAAAGGTTATCGTATTTGATAAAATTTATTTTTATTATGAGCGTAGGAAGGTCAGTACGAACTTTATGATTGTCCAACAAAGGCATAACTGTAGAGTTAATTAATGGCCTTGGCTATCTAATGTAATGAAATCTAAACATTGAAAACTCATATATGATTCATGTTGATATGCTTTACATAAAACGGAAGATTTCCGAAATAGTTCAAAGTTGAATAAATTCATTTCGTTCTTTATTCTAATCAAATGCGGCATGACTGATGGATTTGTTTAAAATTAGCCAGTACAGAATTAAATTTTATCGAATTAATGCGGTATGCCACCAAATTTCATGTTCACCATGGACAATTGAAGTGCGTCCGTAATGCAAATTAGAAATGAAAAAAGGTAACTTTTCACACCTCGCGTAGGATAGATTTTCTATAAGTAGTAGTTTTTTTACATTTAAAAGAATTTTTTTGATATTATATGCAGACATAAAATTGACTTTAACTGGCATTTCACAATTTCTAAAAGAAGCTTTATTTCGCTGATTGACAGAAATTAATTTAAACAACGTTGGCACATGACATTTTTAGTTGAAATAACTGTTCATTTTCTGGAGGTTTCACTAATATTGATCCATACTGGATACTTTCTTGCCTTTGCTTCTTTTATTTGCATTAAATTCTGCATTCCTTTACAAAAGTACTTAATCAGGTCAATCATGAAAGTGATTGTTTCTGCGTGTCAGTACGCGAGTGTATGTTATCGTGTTTGGATATGCATTTGAACCTGCGTTTTCGCACAGCGTAACTAGTTTTAAGAGGGTATCTTCGTGTAGATGCGTGCTTTGTTGTGTGGATGTGTACGTGTGTATGCTCTTGAATGCTTTTTTATGTTGTCAGGTCAGGGTGATTAAAGCTATAATGCGCTGCGAACATAAGGATGTTCATACTTGTAAGCGCAGAACAAATAACAAGAATTATGCATATCTTATTTCTTCATTATATAAACTGCAGTAAACTTATTTGTAAAGTTAGTGTATGCATCTATGTCGAAGTGGGTGTTTGTGTGTGTGAGAAATGGCAGTTATTATTGGCGATTTTGGGTCAAGGTTAGCTACTTCAGTTCTACACAACTTGCCTTACCTATAGACATTTTTGTGTAGCTATAAGCAAAGCTTAAATGCGATATTGAATATTTGAGCTGGAAAACAAGATGAAAATATTAATGAGTAAAAATAATACTTACCTGAAGACAACGTTTTAGACTAAAAATGAATGTTGCTGGATCTTTTTGTAAAACTGTATTCCTGCGAATCGCAGGGCCAGACGACATTTAAAAAATATTTATTGTGGTAGGATCAACTTTTGTCAGTTTAACGTGTGCAGCGACCGAAAACCGTCATTACGTGAAAACGTATGATAAATATTTTATTTGCTTAAATAATCGGCTCACGAGCAAGCTGGACCCAAAAAAAACCTTTCTAATTATTTGTTCATTGCGCAATAGTGTATCTGTAATAAAATTTGTACATTTATTGTGACTGAAATGAATAGATGAAATAACAATTATAGTAAATTTATTCGCCATTTCGGTGAAGCTCTAAAATACCTTTTATAGTATTTGAAATTGAATAAGGGTCAACATCACTTTTACAAAACTGCGTAGAATAGTCGCTGGAAAATTTGCAAAAATTACAAATGCGTTTCAGTGCCTTTGGAATGACAATTTTGTGATTATAAAACATGATCGATTATGACATTTAGTTGTAAAATTAGAACTCGGAAAAATAATAACATTTATTCATTTCTGATGAGGGTGATGTGTTTAGATTGTGAATTCTGATTCGGACAGTTTAAGACCTGCGTTTTTTGTTCTGTATGTTTAAAAATATTTAATTTTCTTTGGTTTGCTTGAATTGGCTGATTAAATTGATATAGATTTAATTGTCCGAATATATCATGATATCTTAGATTTTAATAATAGTGAGCTACGCTTTTGGTTCAGATTTTGATCTTGCTGTCTTGATTGTACTTTTCAGAAAGAAATTTTAATTTTGGTGCATGCACGAATGTGATGTATTCCCATTTGGAGGTAAATTTTTGTACAGCATGGATGTAGGATATTCGCATAATTTATGCGAATAATGAAATCAGAGTTAAGTTATATGTCGGGTTGTAAATTAATGCAAAATTGGGTTGTGCGAAAAGTCTTCCTTTTCAGATCATTTTTGAAAGATTGCGTGGTGCGGTCGTCACCTTGTGAAATTCCACAAGTTTTGCAAATTTCCGATTGATCCCGATTTCCAAGTACGTACCGAATTCGTCTTCGTGGTAGCTAGGTGATGATTCGTCTATTCCATCCAAAGGCTTCAACATCATTCATACTAATCACTGGGAATGAGCTACGATCTAATCTTCGTTGACCGGCTACGTTAGAAACTTGATATCCCGTTCCATCATCAGGCCTCTAATCGCACACACACACAGTCAGCGAAGATTTTTATGGTCAGTATGAACGATGTTGTAGCCTTCGTAGGAAAATTACGAATCAGTACCAGGCCACCAGGAAGACGAAATCGATGCGTACTAGCCAAAGGGGATCAATCGGATCTTTGCGAAACTGATTTTACAATGTAATATCCCACGATCGCAACTCGTGGAAATTCACAGTTTTCGTTTTGTTTTCCTGATTGAAACTACTGTCGGAAGAAATGCTCCCTACTGACGGGGTTAACCTATAGTTTAAAAATTATTTTCAGGGTTGTAAACTCATCTCAGAGCACAATGACTTCTTGTTTATGCATTTGAGAAATTAATTTCTCGTGCTATCCAATGTATTTTTGGAAAACGCTTTTATTAATTAGGATGATAAGAGGCCTTTGATTTTCAGATTTTCTAGAAATATAAATATGCTGAGTGTATTAAATTTGAATGTTGAGTTCAGGGAACCAAATATGATTAAAAAATAACAAAAATAAATTTGGATAATTAATATCACTATACATACTTTTGAAAAGTTCTTAAGTGAAAATCTGTCATAATTTTATTTTTTGTGTAATGTCGTTTTCATCCATTTGTCCAACATTTTAAAGAATATAACGTTAAACATAAAAAAGGTAATATTCCAAGAATATGACCCAGAAACTTAAATGTTTTTGTATATTTTAAATTTATTAGTAAACAAAAATAAAACAAATCAAAACATATAAAACAGATACAATAAATTTCACGAGCAACGATTAACAAATAAATTATGTGCTCATGCAGAAATTATTTTTTAATTCAACGGCTAATAACAAACAGCAAAACATGCAGCTCCGGATATTCGCAATTATTTGATCATTGGTATCATATTTTGAAACTGTCCTTGAAAATTCAATATCATTTATATAATTTCAGTGCAGATGGTTTTCTCATTTATAAGTTATTATTCAGAGGAAAAATTTTTGAAACAGTTATTAAGTTTGATCTTCCTTAGTCAGTTTTTCGACTTCCATTGTTGATATTCATAAAAAGTCGAGACTTGTCAAGACGTGTGACTGACAGTAGTTTTGGCTACGTTGTTTGACTAGTTAGCCTCCACGGAATTACGTCACAATGTAAAATTATATATAACGGTAAAATAGTTCAGAAACAGTTTTGTGATTCCTCAATGTAAATATTAAAGTCAACTAGATCACAGACTTTTTTCCAATTATATAATTTATATACCATACGACGTAGTCATGGTTAAACTGAAAGACTAGCTAATGCTAATTCTAATATTAGTTATTAACCAAATAATTTTTAGCGGAGAAGATTTTCGGTAAACTATTAAAGTATTGGTTTATTACCAATGGACTAGCTCCATTTAAGTATTATTCGCTGTACATAAACAAAAATTTCGGCATCGACACTTTGTGTTTATCAATCGCCAATGTCTACAAATTAGGACAGAGAAGCACATTTTCGTAAGTTTTCGTATTGACCTTGTGCATCAGCATGCTTTTATGTTTCTGGTAGAACTGATTTGTGTCTTAAAATATCCGTGATCGCGGAATACATTATCCGACCGTGTTTCTGTTCGTCGATACTTCAATGGTTAGGCCTTTCGTGCCTGTGTAAATAAATTGTCTGAAATATTATTCTAGTAAACAAGGTCTAACTCCAATGTCCAGACGAAACCAACTTGGCTCATTTTTGTGCTGTCCACATTAACTGGTCAATTTACACATATATTTTTACTTTATGAAAATTACCACTGAGATGGCATTGATCCGAATCAACCCAAATGAAAATAGTATGAAATCGCTTGACTTTCATCTTTCATGCACTGAAGGCATCAAGAACAATTTTTTCCCTACCGATGTCTTAAATTTAGACAGTTTTATAGAAGGATTGCATAACGTTTCCAATACAACAATAACTCTAGAATTAGAATAAAAAGAATAATTTCCAATAACCTATCGATATAAGTATTAGAGCTCACTATAGCAACAAATCGATAATAGATGGCATTTGTTGACATATTAGCAACACTTTACTATCGATGTGTTCTCGTTCGGTATTAAGAAACTGTGCTTGATAATTTCTACATTTTCAAGAAGCTTCATTGTTTATCACATACACGTATAAATAAATAATGCAAGTAGTTATTGTTACAGCTGCTTTGAAAAATTTGGAGCAATTGATTATTAAGTGATTGTAGATGAAAGCATTATTTAGGCCAATTCGTGTAATCAGTATTTAACGAGTATTTCGTAGGACTGTGATCCGCTTTAACTAATGCTAAGCATTGGTAGAACGCTCATTTTTAACTTTTATAATGTGTGTGTGTGCGAAATCTGATAAACCTTTGCACATCAATTTAAGAAATCTATTTCAATTATTGATTGCTCCTCTACTGGATGGTCTATGTCGAATTGGTCAATCACCTTAAACATTATGATAAATCAATTTCGTTATAGAAAAATATTCACAAGTGAAGTCCACTTATATATGAAATGTATTATATATTGTCTTTTTAAGTACTAGTAAAATAATATTCTAAAATTCATCGGAAAATAACAATTCTCTTTCAAAAAGCTTTATTTTCAAAAATAGTAATTTTTAATGCACAAATATAACTAATTTGAACAAGAGGGTTTTTGTCGTTCTTTTTTAAATGAAACAGATTGGCCATCATATTTGGGCGCGACATTTGAAGGTAAATTGAATTACAGATATTTGGTCGTCCTAGTTTGGCTGGAAAAATTGTCTACAAGGCCTGAAATTTTTTTCATCTTACAGGCTATTATAAGTAATTCATTTTATGCGTAAAAATAGGTGTATATGCACAGCGACGACTTGAAAATTTTATTTATTCAATAAGCCGATTGTGCAGAAAAGTAAAGAGAACGAGGTCAATAGACTGCGGATATGCCGCTGAGCTGTTCAAACAGGTAATTTGAGGTTACGTTGACGCTACGCATGCTGATATAGAATTTGGTTGTGATATTGTAGAAGAGAATGGCTTTGAAAAGTGCCGAACATTTCAGTGCATATAGAAAACATTATGAAGGCTCTTTGTCATGAATAGGAAACATATGACTATTTAATGATTAAACCAAATAGGCAATTTTGTGAGTTTTCCAAATGTCGCATACTTCGAAAATTCTTGGCTTGAAACGAAATCCTGGTTTATTTTATATACTGAAAAGTTTATCAGTTAATCTCGAACAAGCAAGTCACACCCTATATGCAGACGTTTTAATTGATAGGCTACAGGTAAACATTGAAAGTTTTATTATCATGCCATTCGTGTATCTGGGCGGAATCTCACCTTCTAATGATTGGGAGCCTCTATGCCAAAAAGGCGATTTTAAAAAATCGGCCTTTTTCCTTTAATAGCTATGATTGAGTTGGGTACTCCTTTTGGTATGTATTATGTATTTATTTGCGTATGTTAGAATTTGAAAACCATGCCAATATGCATATAATACTTCTTGTCCAATTATTCTACGACAATAACAAAATTGTGATAACTGGCATTGATTTTGGCGAGATTATGAGGCTTTATGCAAAATTAACATGCATTCCAAGAGGTATTTGCAAATTCTGTTTGTTTCATGTCGAACTTTCAACGACTGTGTGTGAAGTTAACAGTAAATTGATTTAAAATGCACACAACAAGAAAATTTATATGTACAACTGTGTTTCACCAGTTGACCAAGTATATAATTACTCTTTAGCATATTTTCGGCACCTGATATGGAGCTTTTTGCAAAAATGACACACATTCTCTAATTGGACTGCACATTTTGGTTATGCTTACTTTGGCTAACCTGTTTTTCTACAAAATAATTTGTGACAACATACGCCATGCTTAAACCACTAAGGCATATGTGCCCTGTTTTTAAAAAAAGTGGAAAATTTAACGTTTACGTTAAATGGCTTGTTAATTTATTCATGAAAACATACATTTTGACATATGCATTTGAGACAAATTAATGCAAGTATAGCATGAAATGCGGGTACTTCCGTTTAAACCTAGCACGAATTGCCTTGTACTTGTTCATTTAATTTGTAGCTCTAGCCCAGGAACTGCAAACAGGCTCTGTTTATTCAGATGGCTTTACAAATATGCCAGGTTTAAGTCTTGTAGATAACTGCAGGCTTTTCAAGTGTTAGCACTAAACTATAAAATGAGGAAAACGGCACTTTATGCGTTGTTAGGAACGCTTTTGTCTTTCAGAATAGATCAGGAAGGAACTTTTCTATCTTGAACTGAAAATCTTTGAAAAAGCTACAGCGTCATTCGTAGAAGTTGTCTTTGTTTGTTAAAAGTGATGAAAGATTAAACTTTTTTCAATGCTCACTTTTAGTCCTAGATAACGTTAAGGTATACCTCTATAGGAAGGAACCAATTGAAAATTTCTTGAATGCGTATGTGCTGTTAACATATATTTAAAACAAATCAACGAACTTGGGATAAAAGCTAATCTCATTTTATATTACCTGTCATACAGTATAGCAAAATTACAATGAGTCGAACTCTTGACACTATTCGGATTTCCATAGATATCAGAATATCAGGACAGAAATCTGACTAATGAGGATGAAACCAGAATACATACATACGTTAAGGCGAAACAGATAAGTTTTTCTCAGCTGTAGAAATCACGCATACACTGTGCTTGGTAGAAAGTTTAGGTTTTTGAAACAATTTATGATTTTATAAAGAAATAATCAATGATTTCATATGAACTGATGGTCGTCAATGAAAGAATAAACGTGACAGTACATGTGAAGTACGATAGTTTAACTTTGTCGAGCGATTTACTAATTAACATGGGATTCGAGATTATCTCAAGTTCGCAAACGTCAATTAATGAATGAAGAAATGGATTTAATAAATATAATTTGTACAACTGTAATTATTTGAGTACGAAGTACATTTCCCAAAATATGAATCTTTCCAGCGTTTTCAAATTTCAGCGATGTTATTTATAAAAGCTTAGATACGAATTTAAGCCAAAAATATCATTTGTGTTAATTATCTTAGTCAAAGTCAACCGATTCTAAAAATATTGAAGTAATTCGATAAATACTGAAACATAAAGGAGAAAACACCAATTTAAATTAGTGTTGTGTGAAACATTAAATGACCGAAATTAACATAATAAAGTAACACCTAAAAACGACGTTAGTTAATTTAACAATTTCTTCTTTTATGCATTGTTCCAAGACATTAATCAGCATGAAAAAATATTCTTTTCTGGTTTATTCAAATTTAAAATATACTTGAATATTATAAAATCACGATTAGCTAACCACAATGTATGAATTAGTCTGACGAGGAATGACGCGAATAATTAAACTATTACCCATTTTATTTAGGAGTTGAAAACGAATAAATAATTAAAATGAAGTTTGCAAAATAGAAAAAAATATCCGATTAAATTTTTACAACCCGTCATCAAGTATGGCGAACATAAAATCAATTTTATGTGCAAATGAATTTGTTAATTTTAGTCATCACCAAACAAAATCAGCATATTGGCTTATCGACATAAAATCGCATGTATAATTAGATAGTTCCTTCATGCTAAAGGGACTGTCGGCGATGTAAATATGCATCCGTCTGTGCAAATGGCGGTAGTATTACTATTTTGTACGTCTCTTTCAAATTGGATTTATATTTTTCTAAAAAACGCAAAATAAATTGAAGCTATTTTCAAAAAGGTCATCGCAAAAGATGACTAAATTTTTGATGGTGAAACTAAGAACTGTTTATCTTCGAAATAAACAACATTGCTTCGCGTTTTATGAAAACCTAATTTATGGTCAAACATTTAAATTAATTTATTTACATCGGAATGCGACATTTATTGAAGAACAAGATTGCATTAATTATTAAATTCATCACTTAGAAATAGCTTACAATGAATTAAATAGGTAAAAAAATTAAATTAGAATATTTTGCCTAATTTAATTTAAAAATAAGGAAGTCCTGCTAAGTTATATTCCTGTTTTAAACTATAATTTTAATGCACATAATTTTAGATTTCATGCACACGAAAATGAATTTCTTTAAAGGCATTCTTACATTTATATTAATCTACTTTTGTTTTCAATATGTAGGATAAATTCTATATTTTTTAACTTTCCTACTGCAATGCAAACTTTTTCAATTTTTATTTGAAATTAATGCTATACTATTATGCTCAAAATCACTTTTGTCGATTTATTTTTTGTTAAGAATGTCTAAAACTAAAAGAATTTCTGTGCAGTCCTAATTTAAGATCCATTAACTTCCAAAACAATGCTTTGTTTTCTTTGAATGCTGACGTACAAATGCATATAATTTTACCTTTTCTAGGTTACATGTTTTTTAATTTAAAACTTAGTTCTACTAAAATCTTAAAGATTGAGTTATTATGCGATATGAGGTATACTGTGGCAGTTCAAACAGTTTATGCCTAGTTGTATCGCAAAAGCTAGCATGTATGCAGATAAATTTTGAGTAATCATTTGACGATAAATCTGATATAGGAGACAATTCTAAGGCAATTTGAGATACCATGAAACTCTGATTCACTTGCTAGCATTAAATATTAATGGAGGAGTTTTGCTCGCTTTTCACTTATGATTTCGCAAGTAAATCATTGTATAACTATCAAATATTTATACTTTTTAACTGCCAGTAAATTTATAAACATTTCGTAAAAAGCCAACAAGCCTCCTTATTTAATTGTTTTTATTTTCTTCAATTTCTTCTTTGTTTTGGAGTACGCAGAGCATCGCAGATTGAACGAAAATGTAACTACTTTAGCACTAAATGGAAGAAGAAATGCGCAAACTAAGTTTCGACGAACTACCCTTTCTTCGTACATTCGGATGGAACACTAATGCATTTTTTCAAATAGATTCCGCTAATTATAAGTCGTGTATAAATCGCCGTCAACTGAAATGTCAATTGATAACATGACGAATACGCAGTTTACCTCCTCCCGTATTTTTTTTCCAGCATTTTCTTAACTAAGCTTATTTTTCTTACAATAAAAGCCTATGAATGTCTTCGCCAGTGTCGAATTTCGATAAACTTCAATTTTCTCTCAATAGGCAATTCTTTGTTATCTAAAACATTTATTACATCTCAAAATCTTCGTTAAATGAAGTTTGCGAGCTTCAGTTAAACCCCCATCACATTGTATTTGACCAGTTGTCGAACAACATAGGTAAACTGCTGTCAGTCACACGCGATGACATGTTTAGATTTACCATAATAATCATCACCTTCAAACGGCAAAAGGACCAACGGCGATCAAACCGCAATGCATATACGGAAAGTAAAATTAGATATAGATATAGGTATACATTAAATAATCAATAATTGGCCGTTGGTGGTAACAATTAAAATAATAGAAGTTGCGCGCTTGAAGTAAAAACCAATCACATTGTATTTAACCAGTCGTTGGACAACATAGAAAAACTACAGTCAGTCACACGTACTGACGCTTTTCGTTCTTCCATGATAATCGTAAGAATACGACGTCTGTTTAAATACAATAGGATTGGTGTTTACTTCAAGCTCGCACACTTGATTTGAAGATTTGTTACCTCTACCCGCGTGGACTTGCTAATTTTCCGATCCATTCAGTCATTACAACGGAATTTGCGAGAAAGGTAGCCTTGTTTAATTATCTATCTAGTGGATATCCTTGTATTTTAACAAAATTAAACACACATTAAGTTTGTAATTATTTTGGTAGAAATATGACGTTAGAGCTTAGAAATACGGTTCGTATAGACATACAACTATTGTGCTTACTAATTTATACGGATAATGATAAAAGTGTATTTCAATCGATTTAATGCAATGTGTATTGCTGGTATCTCTCGCCGAATATACGACATGAAATATGCAATTTATGAAATCTATTATGGTTTCATCCAAGTGGAATAAAACTCAATATTAACTACAAGTTCTCGCGGGAATTGAACTCACAATATCATTGCGAGCAAAGGCATATGATGAAATGAAATTGGAATAAAACACGCGATAAATCTATTTCAAATAGACGCTAGCTTCGAGAAAATGTTGGAGCACTGTTTTGTGTAAATCTTCATTTCATGTATTTATGAGAAGCTGGATACTATAAATTGTAACAAATTATATATTAATTTTAATACAGCTATAATAAGCACGCAAGCTCCCTTATTAGGCATAAAAGATGTCATAAGAAATGTTTGGATGAAAATTAACTGTGCGTTTGTTCTTTTTTGTGTAAATGAATTTGAATTTATGTTTATTTAGAATTGAATTTTATAATAACATATATTTAAATTTTGCTGTCAATCTGGTAAAATGACTAACAAATTTCATTGCAATAAAAGTTATATTTTTTCGATTCATTCTGAGAAAATAAGTTTTGTTCAATTAAAAAAAACTATGCCACAAACGTCGTTGTTAATTGAATTAAAATATCTTATGAACCAGAAAATCGTGTTTGCAAATCATATTTGAAATTTTGGCTTCATTCTGGGAATCGGCGTGTATAATCATAGTTAGCCGAGTAAATAACTCACCCTAATTTGCATATTCATTGCTTATTTTTGCGCATCATTTCATACAAATATTTAATTTTTTTTAAATGAAAGAAATTCCAAAGGGGAAAATTATTGGAAAATTATAATAAACGAAATAAACCCCTTTAGGAAAGTTTATACTTTGGTATGTATCTCTCATTGTCATCTGCTACCATGAAGGCATTCGATTTATACCTTCGCATAGTTACACAGTGGTACCTCGAGATCCAAGCAGCCTAACATACGAGTTTTTTGGGAGCTCGGGCCATATTTTCGTTCAAGATACGAGCCCAAATCCGGAGCGTCTCGCTAGTTGGCGCGAAGCGTTGAGCATCATCCGAATCTGTCGCTCATTCGCATGTGTTACCACCTTGTATCGAAGTGTATCTTGTACGCTGTACTCTTTTTTGCTTGATTTTTGCGTGATTACTGAACTATTTTGTATGTTATCAGGGGGCCAAAGAAAGTAAGTGCTAAGGACAATGGTGACAGGAAGAAGAGGATGATGTCGATAGAATTAAAGCAAGAAATAATAGGAAAACACGAGCGTAGCGTACGTGTGATTCAACTTTAAATTTAAAGTTAAGTGAATTGTTTTAAGTTTTTTCTTTCATTTGAAATAAGGAATGGGTAGCTTTAGTTCTAATGTTACGAGAATAATTTTAAGTTCTGAAAATGCGCTTTTTACGGACGAGTCTAGATTGCCCTCATCTCTTCTCCCTCCCTCCTCCTTGCCGTACACCTTCGTTAGCCGCACTCGTCTGTCTCCAAAGTATGTCTCTTATGCTAAATAACACTTTTAATTCTTTATTTCATATTTTGTTATGTATTTGTTTATTATACATGTTCGTTTTGTATTTAAAAACATATCTTTATTCATAATTTACAATGGGTGGGGGATATTTCATTGGTCCTAAACGGGATAAATTGAATTCAGTTATTTTAAATGGTAGAAATTTTTTATAGATAAGAGCCGATTGACTTACGAGCTCGGTTCTGGTACGAATTAAACTCGTATCTCGAGTTACCACTGTATTGTATTCTCATTCGAGTCTTCTGTTATTACTATTTAACAATAATTGATTGCGCGGGTGGTGGTAACAATTCTATAAACCAAGTTTGCGAGCTTGAAATAAACACCAATCCCATTGTATTTAACCAGTCTTCGAACAACATAACAAAACTACCGCCAGCCGCAACGCACTTACGGGTTTCGACTTTCCATGATCATCATCAGAGTACGACGGCAAACGGACCATCGAGGATCAAACCGCTTTGAATATATATGGAAATCAAATTTAGATATGCGGCTCTCACCTCTAGCAGTCTCGCATACATTGAACTTGACTGGAAATGTCGGCTGCACAATTTCTATGCAGTCACGAACATTAACAGTTTGTAGCTTTCGCCACATATACATATATAGGCAATACAATTTAACAACTGATTGCGCGGTTGGTGGTGACAGTTCTTTAAATCAAGTTTGCGAACTTGAAATAAGCACCAATCCCATTGTATTTATCCAGTCTACGAACAACATAACAAAACTACCGCCAGTAAAGTACTGTTATTTCCGTTAAGCGAGTCAGGTTAGACCGGGTGCCATTTGGTCCACACCAAGAAATCCAGAGGAAAAGATAACTGTTTTAATAATACGATTTAAAGACAAGTAGATAAACCGTGTTGGCTTATATAGCCTCATCGTTTAACTATTATAGAAAATAATTATCAATTGGTTTTATAGACTCACAGAAATCGATGCCTATTACTTCGGCCATAATTCATTGATCAATTTTTTTTAAATAAAAAGGACAATTACCATGAAATCACAAAATATACGAATAATTTTCTACGCGATTGTGTCCACTAGGATCATACGAATCAACTGAAGTTAAAGTTTATTTAGGAAAACATAGTTTAACTGGAATATACATTATCTCGGTAATGCAACATTAAATATAACTAATTAGATTTTAACATTGTTGACTACTTTGAGAACCTAAAGCAACAACCCAAAACAACGCACGTTGAAATATATATGCATATAGTCCAAATTTCAAATGGAAAAAATTATACTAAACACATGCACATTATGATGGTGCACATGATGATGATGATGATGTTGCTGATGCTGGTGATGATGATGACGGTGGTGATGACAATGATGATGATGATGATGGTGATGACGGTGATGATTATGATGATGATGATGCTGATGATGATGATGCTGATGATGATGATGATGATGCTGGTACTGCTGCTGATGATGATGATGATGATGGTGCTGCTGATGATGATGATGCTGATGCTGCTGATGATGATGATGACGTGATGATGATGATGATGATGATGATGATTATGATGATGATGATGATGATGATGCTGGTGATGACGGTGCTGGTGTTGATGATGATGATGATGATGATGATGATGATGGTGATGACGGTGATGATTATGATGATGATGATGCTGATGATGATGATGATGATGCTGGTTCTGATGATGATGATGATGGTGGTGGTGGTGGTGGTGGTGGTGATGATGATGATGATGATGATTAGAAGGTAATCAGACAGCATTTTATCATATTTACTTTGTCGTACACTTATTCAGACAGCCAATTCTGTTCAGTTCTGTTAGTACAGTACGTAACCAAAATCAAGCTTCAATTGCCAGTATGACTTTTATTTTAGATGTTTACCGAATAACAATAAGAATATTTAGGTTTTCCAAGTGCCTCTTTTACACTATCCATATGTTAATCTTTATTTACGAAGAAGGTAACGAGCACTCGTGACAAAGGAAAATTTCGATGAGTGCGTCATAATTTTTACGATCCTATTGTAAAATTATACATTATCGTGTTAACATTAAAGAAGCGTTACTCAACCGGATACATAAATGCATATATTTGGAAATTCTCAATGTAATTCATAGCATGCCACCAAGTTTTTTAGTTAAAACAAAACTCATCAACATATTTTGGCATTCTGGTTTACGCCGAATTATCACCTTAAATATCGCATAATCTATTGCGAATTATTAGACCCGGATTTTTTTTAAAACTGCATCACAATTACAAATAGACTTAAATCAATGCGTCCAAATTTGTATATATATATATATATATATATATATATATATATATAAGCAATCAAAATGAAAAATGAAAAAAATTGTCAGAACATATTAATTTCATTTCGATAAAAATTCCTCCCGGATTAGTCTTAATGGAATTTTTTTCTATTTAATTGAAGCACATAAATTGAAAGATCCTAATCTGTAAATCAAATTTTATTAATGAGAAAAAGATTATCGTGATAACTTTGTCTTAGACCATAAACCTTATAGTCATTGTTCTCTATAAATTTGACTGTAAGTTTTAATACTGTTGAACCTCTATTGTTATTATTTGTTCATTTGTAGAGTTTACTTCAACAAAAAATCACAGGTATGAAAATCGTCAAAAATTTAAAATCCTGATGATAGAAATTTTAAAACTATGTTCTGAAATTGATCTTCTTGGACCCTAGGGCATTTTTAATTGACCCATAGACGGAATTTATTACACTTCGATATAGAATGTGCTAAAATTCGCTCGGGGCTATGAACAAAAATATTCATTAAAATATGCGAGAAAGTTTGGAATTTTAAAATTGGTCTAAAGTTTATTATACATTTTGGTTGCTGTGATATTGATAATACTGGAAATCATAATTTTTCGTAAAATCTATAATGGTAACTCAGCCCATTCAAACAATTAATATTTTAAAGAAATGTATTATGATAGCGGAGGATCAGACATTCTGACTTTAAACCTTATAACTCCAAGCTCAGTAAATACTTGCTGGTCACTGTATAACTACACTTGATGACTGACTACAGTTTTCAAATATAGAGAGATACGTATTAATTACACCGTGATTTGATTTTTGTAAATTAATTTTATTAGATCACATGACGTACAATCGCTATTGCCATAAGGCATTCAGATTTTGCGCAGGTTATATTGCTAATTATTCCAGTTAAGTGAAGGAGCAATGAATCAGCTAAAACCTAGTTATATGCTAATTGGTTGAACATCATTGCCCAATTGCTTTTCGTCATTAAAAAAACTCGCAATGTTGATTCTTTTTTGCGAAAGGTAAATTTGAGACTGGATTATATTACTTTTCAAAAATTATCATTACGCCTTGCAACAAAAAATTAAATTTAATTCGGTTATTATTTGCATTATGCAATCTAGTAATTACTTATCCGATTAGTACATTCATTGCCTAACTTATATGTGTTAAAATTTGTAACCCAGTTTTCAAAAATTAAAGAATCAACTTAGTTTATAATTTTCATTTAAAAGACTGTTTGTCATACATTTTTCAAATAGACTTTTCCAATTTTCAGGATTCATGTTTGGTAGTATCACAATTACTCCTAATTAAGCAACACAGAAAGCACACCAAATAATTCTCTTACCTATCTCTTTTATGTATATCTCGTTATTTAAACAATACAATTCTATTTTGATTAAGTTTAATCAATGAATTATTCAGTACACACATATATAGCAATAGATACACGAGTACGTAAACATATGCTAACATATAAATACGTACCAATATGTGATTAAATATCATAGGCGCACTAACATGAGTATTGACTATGATTTAACAAGAAATGTACCAGAATTTGTTATATGGTTTGCATAAAAGGATTTGTTCAATCGAAAGAGTTACTTCTTTATTTTTTGTGGAGTAATTGCGATATATCTAAAGATGTGTCCGGAACAGATGACGCCCGAAACTTCTAGCCAAGAATTCCCGAGCTTCAAAGTCGCGGGAAATATATATATATATATATATATATATATATATATATATATATATATATATATATTCTTATAATTAGGAAAACAACACATAAATAACAAAGTGATAAGGGCCATTTATTTCGTGAATACTAAACATCTCTTATACAATCATACATATTTATACATTTTATTTTAAATTGATTATGCTATTGGTAACAAATCTGACTCGTTATTACTAGTGTTTCTTGTTTTGACTAGTTGGTGAGTGTGTATGCGTTTGTGTTTGTGTTGTGTATGCGTGTTTGTATGTAAAGGTCATTCTCGCAGTATTGCGCAGTGATGTCTGAGATCTTGTCATTATTATTGTTTTGGTATCTTGAGAGTTAGCCATTTGTGCACATTGTTCACTGTTACATGTACAAGTGCTATTTTTCCCAGTATAGTTGATCGTTTCACCCCGCTGCGCAAGATTGCTATTTTCGCTTGGTAACAACGCTAATGTTGATTGCAATGTTAACCGCTCACATTGTTTGGAGACTCTGTCATCGTATGCGCCTCTGTTATTTCCACTTCACATTGTTGCCAATCCGATTGTACGTTTGTTGGATTACCCTAGTAGAGGGCCTAATGGTTCTTGGCTGGATACTAGTAGATTGTTGTTGAATTTTGTTATTCTTGGCCAGTCGATAAGGATATCATGTTGATGAAACTTTTGAATGTTAAGGGATATACTACCGTCAGATCAATGGTGTAGCTATGGGAAGTTGCATCGCACCCCTCCTGGCAGATGTATACATGTTTAACCTGGAAAAAACGAACCTAAAAGGTATAATTGACCAGTGCACACTCTACAAAAGGTATGTAGATGATATCTTGTTGTTCATCTCAGAGGAAGCAGACCCTTCCGAAATCCTCAAACAAGCAAATAGAGTCGATCCAGACATCAAATTCACTCTCGAGGTAGAGAAAGACGACAGTTTCCCATTCCTTGACATCAAACTCACTGAGAAGCAAACGGAAATTTGACACTGGCCATACATAGAAAATCTACTTTCACCGAAAATACATCTATTACAACAGTAGTGTGCCAAAAATCCCACAAAAGAAACTTAGTAAACAACCTAGCAAACAGAATCAGGAAGATCTGCTCTGAACACAAGATTGAGGAAGAACAGGCTACCTGAGGAAAATTTTGCCAATGAAAAAACTACCCAGAGCGGTTCATTGATGTCAACATCAGACCACGGCAGATGCGTACTAGAGAGGATACCGGCAAGCAGGTTTTCCTGAACTTACCATTTAGAGGCGACATACCAGCCTCAATAATTGCACGGCGGCTGAATAGAATAACTAAGGACAACTTTCCCAGTGTTAAAGTTAATATGACATTCAGTACACAGAGAATCATGAGGTTGGATGCCAAAGATCAATTGCCAATTCTCTCCAAATCATTCATAGTCTAAATCCTCGTATGTGCGGTAGCACATATATCGGACGTACGAAGAAGCAATTGATAAGCAGAATCCAGCAACATTTGCCACAGAAATTGATTAACAAAGGCTTGCCACCGTCAGGAAAATCAGCTATTTCCGATCATATATTGGCAAAGGGGCACCCTGTCAATTCGACCAATTTCACAATTTTACATAAAGCAAAATCCGAAAAATTATTTATCTACGAAGCACTTTACATAAAACAACAAGCACCTGACCTTAACATTCAAAAGTTTCATCAACATGATATCCTTATCGACTGGCCAAGAATAACAAAATTCAACAGCCAAGAACCATTAGGCCCTCTACTAGAATCAACAAACGTACAATCGGATTGGCAACAATGTGAAGTGGAAATAACAGAGGCGCATACGATGACAGAAGTCTCCAAACAATGTGAGCGGTTAACATTGCAATCAACATTAGCGTTGTTACCAAGTTGAAAATAGCGCAATCTTGCGTAGACATCACTGCGCAATACTGCGAGAATGACCTTTACATACAAAAACACGCATACACAACACAAACACAAACGCATACACACTCACCAACTAGTCAAAACAAGAAACACTAGTAATAACGAGTCAGATTTGTTACCAATAGCATAATCAATTGAAACCCAAATGTATAAATATGTATGATTGTAAAAGAGATGTTTAGTATTCACGAAATAAATGACCTTTATCCACTTTGTTATTTATGTGTTATTTTCCTAATTATAAGAATACTGTGTTAATTAAAAACGGCAATGGATATCATAAAGATATATATATATATATATATATATATATATATATATATATATATATATATATATGAGCATAGTGCTTAATATATGTTATTCAACCATCTGCAGTACATAATTAATGATTTTGAGAATAAAATAAGTTGTTTAAACATTTTGATCTGATATATCTTGCTGAACATAGAATAAAACAATTCAAAATAAGTCAATCCTACAATTGTCTGTTAAATTATGTGTATCCAACGTAAATCAGCCATTGCTTATTTAAAAACGCTTTTTCAAATAAAACAAAATTCGGAATTCCATTCAGATTAATAGAAGTATGCGATTTTTTCCGGCATTCCAGCAGAGAAGTAATTAATACTTTTGAAAAATATGATTGAACGAGGTGATTAACATAAAAATTTATTTATTTCTTTTTAATATCATATATATATACATATACATATATATATATATATATATATATATATATATATATATATATATATATATATATATATATACGTGTGACCAATATAAATGAAACACATTTTTAAAGTTTATTTTAAAAGTATCTTGCATTCTTTATTCAACTCAGACAAACGTTTGAACGAATTGATGTGTACACTTAGTATTTATTATCAACTAATCTATTGGAGCACCAAACTTTTAAATTTACGTTTACAAATTGCGTGAAAATTGCACGCAACATAATCTTACACTTTTGCGCATTTAAGCAATATTGAAGGCGAATTAAATTTAAGTTAAACACTGTTAAGTTTTTCAGTATGTTTTAACAAATATATAATTAATTATGGCTGAAGTTCCGCATTATTAATATAAGTCGTCATCTAGGATATCCTAATATTCCAACTTTTTCAGTTATGCTGTCAGTCATAAAACCTGTTGGTCCGATATAAGAGTAATATTAACTAGGTAAGTCCAGAATAATTCATAACTAAACATGTATTCTGCTTTATTTTATCAGTCGTTAGTTTATCAGTTAACGTATGAAATATTATGGATAAAATATATTTTAATATTTATAAATGTTGAAACCAAGACGGAAAATTATTGGATTTTAGCACTAAACATAAGAATCGATTTATTAAAATAGTTTCTACTTAGTACGTATTCCACGTGGGCTAAATTTTTAGCGGCTTGCTCATGCAAAATGGGATGGTCCCATTTAAAGGCTTTCTATTTGGACAAAACGTATCTTATACTTGACAAAAAAATTCTCAATGTTTCTTAGTCGAGACATATGTTTCAAATCTAACACACTATTCCTTATGTTTTATTCTGCAGTTTTAGGTTACAAATCAGCAAATAGATTTTCAAATGAATAAGCTTAGAGAAGCAGATATTAGACATTTTAATGCTCCGTTGACTGTTGATTTTGTACCGGGTATATATATATATATATATATATATATTCATAGTACCCTTTCCATGTGCAAAAAAAGACATTTTATCAGAAATAAGAACAGCTTTCTCTCATATTCTGCTTAATTATCTAAAGATTAATATCTCTTTATCCATAAGTTGAGATGTCAAATAAAATAGAAAAATGTAAAAATTTAAGAAGTGTTAAATATGGAAACAACTAATCTATTGCGGGCATCACAAGTTGAAGCTCAATGTCCGAACATGCTTCTTCCATTTGCCTAAATCCGGCTGTAATCTGTTGTTCCATGGAGCTTCGTATGCGACTAACTCCCTTCTTTTATTGCAATTAGTATTTATCCTTAACACCGGATAACTTAGATGTGAGGATTCAATGAATTGTTGGGTATGTACATATATATATACATTTATTATTAGGAAGGAAAAATTAATAACAAAGAGGATTATGGCCATTTATTTCGAGAACACACACTTCAATTTAGAATCTTTCATTTGTATACATCTTGGGTTTTCATTTGATTATGCGGGTGGAAACTAGTCAAACTCGGTTCTACTTCTATTTCCAGTTTTGGCTGATTAGTCAGTGTATGTGCATATGTGTCTGTGTGTGTGTCTGTTGTAGTGTAATATATATATATATATATATATATATATATATATATATATATATATATATATATATTCACATATTAATTAAAGTTAGTCATTTACTAAAAGGAAGAGCAAAAAATAAAGCTTGTATTAAAGAACGAGGCTAAAATAAACTAATGTTCAACTATATTTATATTAGTATATGCGAAGTAAATAATTGCTGTAAGAGAAAATAAATTATTTATAAATGCGAAAATAAATTGCTTCTTATAAACAAAGTTCATTCTGAATGCAAGCTTTTATAAATTCACTCGAAACATTAACATATAGATGTATGAATTAGAACTTTTCGTAACAAATTGCCTGACATAAATTCAATTGAAACGCAGCTCAAGTTATTGAAAAATAATACAATTATCCCAATTTAATGCAACGACAAAGAACTTGTTTTCCTTTAATTATTATATTCGTGTTTCAGTTGACGGTATAAGCAATGGTATGTTTTAGAAAAGACTAAAGAATTTTAATATTTTTCAGGTTGAAGGAAAATATTTTGGTTTCAATCAGAAAGAATGAAAATAAATACATTTATAAGCAAATTTGAAAGACATAAAAATTTAATAAATTTTGAATCTCCTTTGTGAAAATATGGCAAAAACCGAAATACCTTATTGAACCACTTGAACACCATTTATTTATCAGAAAAAAATTGAACTTCGTTTCATTTATGTTGACGCATTTTATATCCCATTTACATGCATGCATACATCGGTGTTTGAAGACTACACTGCATTTGTAGAGTATTTCCCCGCATGCTAACTGATACATGTTGGATAGGGCAACCTTCTAACGTTTATATATGGCAAAAAATATATTATAAACAGTTGCAGTAACTTGAGATTAAATTAACAATTAGAGGAGACTAGTGTTACGTGTCTAAAAATGTACCTCTCGCGTTTTTAAATTTAATTTCTTAAACATTATCTTTTCGAAAACTGATGTATTAGTACTTTAATGCTATTTCAGAGCAAATTCCATACCTTTTGGACTTGTGAAGGTGTACAATTTAACCATTAATTATATTTTCTTGTATTACAGCGAAACGATTAATAATTTAGCTACAAAAATCGCGTGAGCATGCAGAGGCCGTCGATACTTCACACTAAATTATTAGTAACGTAAAGATATATTTATTATCAAATATCAAACCGTCTGTTTAGAAATAATTAGCAAATAAATGATTAAACCGTGGACTGGATCTTGTAGAACTTGACGGAGTCTCAGCAACCATTGTTGGTGGAGGAGGATAGTGTGTCGTGCGGCAAGACAGACCTGACTATCAGTGTTTAAATGTGCTAAACGATAGATGGATTGTTTTTAATTAGTAAGCAAATCATAATTTATATATATTTATATATATAGTATCGATTTTATACCTCTATATAAAGGAAATGCGTGCATGTCTAAATAGGAATTTGATAAATATATTTATCTAATAGAAATTTGGACGCGTTGGCCAATAACAAGTAATTCCGCCAACTATTTCATTCAGGAACAACAACTACTAACAAGAATGTTTAAATTAAGCACTCGAATTCTTTTAAAACGTTTTGTTTGTCATCTTTAACGCGTCCTCTATTATTACTATCTGTGTAGCCGAGGTATCAGCCAAAATAGAGCTGAATAGACAGGTAGTGTAAGTTAAACTCCGGTTTAGAAGACAGAGTGGAAGAGCGAGTAGGTGTAAGGAGAAGAGAGTTAAAGTTTTTTGTTCAACGGAAGATGTCGTGCGTTAACATATTGATATATGTCCTAGTCATGAGAAACATTACAATTTTAATAGTGTTATATTTATCTGGCTCTCTGCCGAAATTTAAATTTTTACTTTAAGTTTGCATTAATTCAAAGTGGCCGAGGAAATGTTCTATGTGTTTCAATATTTTAAAGTGTTGCACACAAAAAAATTGCGTAATAAGGACAAAAGGTATGTTGCACGTTGAATATGGTATGTCCTCAGGCAAAATGTCCTCAAAAAATTTTAAACTATTCAATGAAGGTACACATTGTAATATACAATTTCAAATAAATTAGACATATTAGATAGACAAAATTTTTTGTTTCATATAATTTCTCCTAATTATTATATATATGATCGTTAAAATTAATTTATTTTAGCGGAGACTCTAAGTGATTTTTGGGAATTTTATTGGAGAAAGGCTTATTAAATAGTCAAAGCTGAATTTTCTGCGCTCCCATAAAGCAATGTTTTCTGCTGACAATTAGTTAATCAATTCCAAAATCGAATTTCCTGAAACAGAATTACAGAGAAAAACGACATTTTATATAACCTGTCAAAGTTAGCACCTGTTACACACGATGGAACGTTTTCAAATTCAGTCAGTCTCCTGACTCGATAATGAATTTTGTCAAGATTCTTCTTGATTAAAATGAGTTTTAGAATTTTGCAATCATTGATAGCGCTGGTATTAATAACAGTTACATTAATAAAATATAAGTACGGTCCATTCCATTAAATGACACAAATCAACGTTTTTGGTCATCATCTGATAGTGACGGAAAATAGTTTAATGTGGATCGGACAAATATGCATACGTAGTATTGGATTAAGCATATGTATTGTTTTTGATATCATATGCTGCAAAAATAAAAACTGATTATGGTCATAGATTTAAAAAATAATTCGATACATTCAAACATATATTTAAACATGCGAACATCGATTTCCCTGCTAAGTATATCAATTATTTGCTGGCCTGAAATATTAAAAAGCACAGATCTCAAAATAACATGAGTTCAGTCAGTTTTCAAAACTCAAGGTTGCGATCGTCATATTAAAACCAATCACATTATGCATTATAAACAAAGCGGTGTATAATGTTGAAAAGGCAATTCAATATAGCTAATATTAGGCATAACTTATGATAAACAACTATTTTTAAACTTTCCATTCATCACATGTCACACTGTAAAGGAAATATATTCCGTACAGCCGATATAACATTAATTATTAGATAACCAAGACAAAATCAAATTGTTAAACGTTTCTATTTAAACTAACTAATCATTAATTTAAAAAAATGTCCTTACCATCTAATCATGCATAATGGCATATTGCAAGTATATAAAGAGTTAAGAATCAAGTCTTATCTATCTAAACTTCAATTAAGACAAATGACAATATAAAAGAAGTCACATAATGCACTTGAATTAAGTAGGCAGATGCGACGTAAATATCCAACAGCTGGACATTTACTGAAGACATTTTTTCCATGTTGATTTATAACAGAAAAACGGCTAATGTGAATGTTATCTTTGTCAGTTCCTACATAATGAAGTTATACTTTTTAAGTAATGAGTAAAAAATTTACAAAAAAATTAGTTATAGTTGCTCTCTATTTGATTAACCACAAGTTTAATTTAACGAAAATACATAAAGCGAAATATGGGCCTTCCTAGATCTACGTTTCAGTTTAAATTCAATGACAAGAAGCATATATTAAAAAAATATTGTGTGTTTACTGTTTGAATTACAACTTAATTTTATTCCATTTTCATTATGGAGTACTACAGGAGACATCTAGTATTTCCAAACGGAACAAACTAGTATTTAATTATGTTTTAGGTTCTGCGCACCTAATAACAAATTAGTTCAATGTGACCATAAGGACAAGCCAATGTCAGAATGAACTGAAGGCACAATCTCATGTGCACATTCGCTTCGTGCTTATTGGTGAGTCATCAGTGTGAGCCAGTATTACGCCCTATACCCACTATATGTTGGGGCGAATAATGTGAGGCAATTGGACGGCACAATCTCCTATAAGAATGTGCTAACTTGTAATAGTGGGGCTAGCTTCAGAAAAATTCTTCAACAATGCAACTTTCAAGCCAACTCACTTAGATATATATATATATATATATATATATATAGTGTGGGACGGCGATATACCTATCTTTGTTCAGGAGTTATCTTAAGGCAAAAATATTGTATATACAAACGCCTCCTGACCGGAATCCAGCTTATTCGTCGTAAGATAATCCAAGCTTATACCACGATGTTTATTACACGAATAACGATTAAATTTATTGAAGGTAAAAATGATGGTTGACTCTCTCCGAGAAAGTGACACAGTCTCGCTAAGCCATATAGTATAAAAAGATTAAACAACGCTCTACAAATTATTCTACGATCATACTTAAATAAGCTCGGGGCCTGCAGCTTTGCTACATTTAAGTGATAAAATTTAATTCAGCATTTCTAAACCTGATGGTATTTCTAGCTCAACGCTCCAAACTTTTGATTACTTTAGGGATCGAGACTAAAAAATGTGCCAAAGAAAATTTTGCCTCAAATTTATATTCAGCCCAACTTTCACGACGATGCGTTTTATTGGATATTGGGTGTGTTTAACTAGCATTTATGAGTTCACTAAATTTTAATTTTCTTATAACAAATGCACGAATAAATCGAAACAAACAACGGCTATTAACTTATGCGAACGCTTCCTCCACCTCTACTGACTTTCTAGACCAAAAGTATTCAAAATCGAGTAAGCTGCGAGGTATGGTTGTGTTCATGACGTGATACGGTGAATTCTGCAAGCAAGCTGTTTAGCCTTGTGTAACCTTGCTTTAAACCTGGCTTTGTCATAATGGTTATGTGTAGTGATTCAAATTTTATCATTACTGTGTGATATTAGGTAAATATACTCTTATCAAATAGAGCTACATCGTCACAAATCACACTTATTTAAAAAATACTTCGTCCGAATTATTATTTGAAAAATTATTTTTTATCCTACTATTTTTCGAATTTGCATTTTATATATTTTGGTTTCTATTCTTTTCAAATTTATTTTTTTATCTCAAGGTTATATGACAGTGATGCATCATTTACTAACGTATTTCGTATTTTTTTCATCATGTTGATGATGGTAGGTACACAAGTCCTTTCCGCCTATTTGTGACTAATCAGTAACAGCCACCACTGCGCTCCAAATAATTTTTTTTTTAATTTTGGGTACTTTTCACGTACTGTTCAGAATTTTCCACAGACAGGGTTCGAACCTAGGCACGTCTGCTTCGGAATCTGATGCTCTAGTCAGTACGATACCCAACCTCGCACAACAAACAATTTTCAGTTGTATAATAACTAAAGTTTTTTGGGTTAGTCTTTGCTTTAGGTGGAGCCCATATGGCATCTTTTTAGACCTCAAGTTACAATTGACCAGCCCCAATCTGACATTGTAGAATAGACACATATGTACATGGGATAGTGGCATAGAAATGAAAATTTAAACAGTAGTTGCGTAGTCGGTAATAATAAATACTTTTATCAACATTGCGAACTTGATATAAAACCTCATCTTATGTACACAAAAAATTTGTCCCTATAAACTAATATTTGCAGTGTCGAAAAGGCAATAAATCCAATAGCCCGATATTGTCCTTAATGGGAACGCATCACGAGATGTCCAGAATTTGCCACATACAGGGCTGAAACCTGGCACGTCTGCTTCGGAATCTGGTGCTCTAACCATTAAGCCACCCTGCCGCAAACTGCACATAATTTTCCGTTGTATGATAATTAATGATCTTTTGTGTTAGCCTTTCAATTAGGTCAAGCGAAAATGGCAGCCTTTTAGATCTGAAATTCCAGCTAACAATTTCCAATCTGTCATTATAGAAAAGAAACAACGCTACATGTGAAAGTGATATTGAAATGACAATTTCAATAATTAAATGAAAATTGGTTGTGCGTCTCGTGAAAACATTTACTTTTATCAAGATGGCAGTCTTGATATAAACATCTCAGCCATTATGTATACACATCTGTCAGTTTAAAATAAGTATTTCATAGTGAAGGAGAGGCAATTCATCCAATAGACCGGTTTCGTCCTTATTGGGATCTCATAACGAACTGTCTAGAATTTGTTCGAACCTGGCACGTCTGCTTCGCAATCTGATGCTCTAACCAGTGAGCTACCCTTCCGCAAACCGTACAGTATTTTCATTTATATATTAACTGTTTTTTGGTTTAGCCATTACTTAAGGTCGAGCCCGTATGGCATCTTTATAAAAATGAAGTTCCAACTAACCATCTCCAATAATTCACTATAGAACAGTTACCACTCTACATGGCCAAGTGGTATTGAAATAACAAGTAGTTATATATATATATATATATATATATATAAGATATATATATATATATAACTTATATTATTATATATATATATATATATATTGTCACTTTAAGCAAAATTTATATTGTAGCAAATCCAAATTGCAAAGCACACAAATGTAATTCATTTAAATAGACAGGATTTTCTGTTAATTGGTACTTATAAGAACATTCTGGAATTGATCATGATCCTGCCCTAAGCAAGCTAAGCCTAATCATATAAAATCTATTATTTTACGTTTACAAATAAGGACCACACCTGTCCACACGCTTAATTTACTTGTTTCTACATAAAGTGCTATTATTACCTGATAATATATATATATATATATATATATATATATATATATATATATATATATATATATATATATATATATATATATATATATATATATATATATATATATATATATATATATGTATATATACTAAAACTGGATGTAATACTTTATCTAGCTTACTTCTCAAAGTGACATACAGAATCTATGCTATACGCAGATATGGGGTAGAAAATGGCAATTTTATGTCGACGCAAAATAGGCTTCAAAAGATGCAAATAATTACCAAACATATTTAGGTATATTACTGAAAACCAAATTTGGTTCATTAGCTGTGTAACGCAATGAATTGGTACAACGTGTCCGAAAAAAAAGTGCCACGACTGCAGCCCTTTTCGAGAAAATTATGACTTATAATTAATTAGTTCATATGAAGCTTAACACCTGGTTTCTTCATGATTTTATTTTATGTATACAATTTTTGATTTATACAGACAATATATATATATATATATATATATATATATATATATATATATATATATAATCAGAAATAATTTTTAAGCAGGCAATAATATTAAGATAATTTACAAAATGAAAATTTAGCTGAAAACTGGGTAATTTTTTTAATAATTATTCGTTTACTCCTAGCAATACATTATTATTGGCATAAGGGGCATTTATGAGAAATACAATTTTACACAAATTGAATGCGCTAGTGGTGAAAATAATTATTTAAATCAAGTTTACCAGCTCGAGATAAACACCAGGGACAAAAAAGTTTAAGAAAAAAACAACGTGCGCCTCAACCGAAAAATAGGTTTACAGTTAATCAATAATCGCGCTTGAAATGTTACATATTGAAAAATTTGAGTTAGCGTATATAAGACTGTGTCATTAATTAAATTGGGCAGACAAAAATTTTAGGCCAGTATAGTTTATCAAACGTTACTAGAATTAGGAGCTGCGACACTGCCATTCAAAAGAAAATGCATAAATTGAATTCTACATCCTGTTTAAACAATTTATATGATGCTTCCTTATGAACATTGGTGGTAGAAAGTGCGTGGATTATACTTAAGGATCACAGATTTAAAAGTGCAATAAGTGAATATTCCAAGTCGGAAAACATAATTCAAATCATACTTTTGTTATTAATCTTCATCACACAGGTTATTTCGTGAATTTCATTACTTGAAGTTTGTAATGGCACTACAAAATATTGTAATTTAGTTGCCTAACAAGAAATACGTCTGGAAGTTATGTCCGAAAATTTATTCTTTTATTTTATACTCGCTGCGATCGAAATAGAACACCCTCCCAAGTTGCTTTGCTGCAATTTGCGAAGTCGTGATGCATTTAGAAATCAAGTTTGCGAGCTTGAAGTAAACACCAATCTTATTTTATTTAACTTATTGTCGAACAAAATATCAAAACTACAGTACACTATAAGCAGCGTTCTATTGGCTACCTAATGCCCCAAACATCTGGCGTATCTTTATTCGATAAAACTTCTTTAAATATAGTCCAATTAAATCTTTTGGACGGAAGCCGGCATTACAATTAGGCGTGAAGCTTCAAAATCAAGTCTAGCCAAATACAAAATGTTAGTATTTATATTTATTTAAGATACGTAATCGAGATAAGTAAACAATTCTACTTGAAATACATGAAAGTTGCGTTAATGCTTAGCAAACCCAGTTTTTAGTACTCAGAGTGGAACCAAATATGAAATCTTATTAGAGTAAAATGAGAAATTTAAGACATAAAGCACAATTTAAATATGTATTTCCTGCACGGAAATTATTTACATACAAGATATTTCGCTCTACTGCTTCGGAAAAATGCACAGTTCTTTGGGATAATTTCGTTTTAACATGTATAGAGAATTTTGTTCGTCTGCAGAAATGACTTCCAGCAAAAACGACACATACGAAATAAACTTGGCAATTGCGTTATTTAATAGCTTATTTTTATTGCTTAAAATTGGAAAAATTGTCATGTCAACGGTTTCATCTATACCCGGTCTCGCGATTTAATCGCCTGGAGTTAATTTCTAAGCAAGTAACTAATTACAACTTAGTATCCGAAAAATAATTTTGCATAACAACACCAGTTTGTGGCAAAGCTGTAGCATTAGTTACCATTTCAGGTAACATTAACATTTTGGGAATTTTTAGCTAATTTCACACAACGCTGGTAGCACTCATCTCACATTAGTGCTATCAGCTGCGATTACTCTTAATCATTTTAGTTTAAGTAGGTTGGCTTGCAGCGCATTTATCGTTTAGTATATAAGAAAACAGGTAATTAATCCAATCCCTTATAATGTTGATTTAGCAGAAACAGAAATAAACATAAAATCAGTACGCAACTGTTGAAAATTTACAGCGCCTATTTGCATTGCACTAAACACCATTAATTCAAATATCATTAAATACCAGGTCTCACGCATCATGGTTACCACGAAACTAACACATTTTTGTAACTTCGCTTAACCTTAGCTACTAACAAAACCTATGCAACTGTTTCCATTGTGAATCAAGTTAACGATCAGCATATGACTAATCAGATTAGCTGAAGTTAACTAATAAACAAAACATTTTATTCGTCAGAATCTGACAATCGCTTCCGGTATTCATTGATCTGTATCAAACGTCTTTTTATATAGTGATTGGCCACTAAACGGAAACAGGCTTGAGGACATGTACTTCATTGATTATTTTATGTGAAACTAAAGAATTTTTTTATATATGCTAATCGTGCTTGAATTAGAACAACATACGGGAGAGATTAAAATATTCACGTAGCAAATATTATTTAAAATATGTGCAGAGGGATATATTTCACAGTCTATACGACACCTGCTTTGCGCATTAAAAAGTATAAAAAGACCGTAATGGGCAACCATTAAGGTAAGTATTCAATGATTACATAAGGTAATAATAATTATAAGAAAAATATTATTATTAGTACTATTATTATCATAAGTATTATTATTTTTATTATTAATAATATTCATAATATCATTAATAATAATACTATTAATAATTTTTAAATCGGGACGAATATTTAAAGGCCGCGGAAAGTAGCCTCAATCAATTTTAGATATATTCATATATTAACTTCCGCGTAGCCCAGTTCTGGCTGCATCAGTTTTTATCCAAAGTTATTTTATAAGTAATATAACGAATTTGGAGCGTAAAGCCAACCATTATTGATAAATATGAAGAATACACACATTGCTGTTGTCAGTGGGCGTGCACTATTTATTCATTCTCGCAGTAAATTATCCACTTAGCATTAAATCATCTATCTTATTACCAATTCCGCAGTTGTCCATTACTAACATGCCCACTGATAAGCAAGTTAGGACAAATTCATATTGAATTCTTGATAACTCTTTAATACCGATAAAAACAGCAGTTGACGATATTTAAAAAGCGTTTATTTAATTCCTGCCACGCCTTCAATGTAGTGCACAAAGTTCATTATTATTGAACATGTTTCCCTAACAATTAACATGCTACCTTTTAAGTTAGACTTAATTAGGCATTTCAAAATTTGATTTGCCCGTCTAGGAGATGTACAGCTTAATGTTTCGAAATATGGTCACAGCTGCCACAAAATAACACTCATTCTCACAATACTGAAATGCGATCAACTTAAATATAAATTATGAAATTGATTAATTAAATTAATTAACATTTTTTCTAAAAGTAAAGAAATGCTAATAATAATAATATTAGCATTAATATTAATATTAATATTATTATAAAAAGAAAATTATAATAGTTATAAAAGCAATACTACTACTACTACTACTACTACTTTTACTACTACTACTAATACTCCACTACTTCTACAACAACAACTACTATGACTAATACTACTACTGCTACTACTACAACAACTACTACTACGATAACTACTGCTTCTAGTACCACTACTATTAATTCCACTACTACTACTGCTGCTACTACCATTACTACTACTACTACTACTACTAATACTAATACTAATACTAATACTAATACTAATACTAATATTAATACTGCTGATACCACTAGTACTAAAACTACTGATAATACTACTACTGCTACTACAATTAATAATACTACCACTAATAATAATAATAGTTTAAAAAACCCGATATAATAAAAAGCCTTTTAATAATTTTCTATCTGCTTGCATCTTTTTTGGTAGTTTTGTACACGCATTTCAAATCTTAGTAGCCTATTTAAGAGATGTCATGTACCTTTCGTCAAATGAAAGCATTTGAAATGCACTCTGATAAAAATAATAGCACGCAATACCCACAAACATCAAGGTCAAGCATAAATTTGAAGTTTCTGACCTTGAATTACATAGTGTGTGTGTGTGTGTGCTTGTTTTGGTTTTTGTTGTATAGGAGTTAGACACAAATTTCTGGAGTGACAAAATTACACGCTCTGTTGATTTTAATATTGAGGCAACCTGAAACGTTAAGTGTGGTGAAAGAAATATTTTAAGTCAACGTACACTTAATACAGAATAGGGGTAACAAGTTTAAGTGCCGTAACCCTTTGTAATTTTCAATTATGAAATATAAAATGGATATTAACTTTAGGTTGCGTTTATGGTCTAAACATCAATCCTAGATAAAAGCGCACCCTTGACTAAATCACGCTTATCACCATCCGCAAAACCAATATATTTTTAATTTAATATATGTACTATATTTCTTTATTACATATAACTCTATTATTAATAGTTCAAGTTATATTCGGATCTTTTTATAATTAAATACATAAGTCATTAATTTCACATTCCTAATAGTTTACTAGTGAAAGATTTAAGTGGAGCAATTTATCAGTTTCACATAATGTTTATCATTAAACACTGCTATTCTTATCATTATGCAAAAAAGTAGATCGATGATATCATCGTGTATTAAATATTATTCCTCATATAGGGATGGAATTTTATGCTAACAAGAACCGCAGTCTCATGAAGGAAGACTTTTGTGCTTATTGGCAACTCAATTTTTAATGCCAGCACTTATTTCGAAACCCATTAAATTTATTTTTCCAGAAACTTTATTTAAATGTAACCGTATAGACTTTCATATAACTGCCTGCTAAATAAGTAGGATATGAGAAAAACTTCGTCACGTGTACATACGTTATGCAATTATACATTCCTGCTAACCATAGAATATGATGGTTCAGTGGTTAAAGCAACAGATGCTGAAGCATACATGCCCAGGTTTGAGCCCTGTCCGCGGCAAATTCTAGACAGTACGTGACGAGTTCTCAATAAGGACAAATTGCCTATTTTACATTATGCAATGCTTAATTTATACTAATAAAAGTATATACACAATGGGACAGGTGTTTATATCAAAACTGGAAACCTGATTTCATTACTTTTTATAGCCACCAGCGCAACCAATTTTAATTTAATTCTTCATCTAACATTATGAATAATTATAATTGTTTCTGGGGAAATTAATATATTGGATAATGCGGAAGGAGTGAAAATTCATGCATGTTGAAGCACATAACAGTTTCGTTGATGCAAAATAAATTCGGTGTTGCACATACATCTAAAACTAGATATGTTTTGTCTTGTTGAATTAGCAATGACAACAAAGTAAATTTAAATTCTAATCAAGTTTAGATGTCTTATAATGTTTCTCTATTAGGTAGCGATTTGAATAATTCGACGTTGTCCAGGATTGTGCAAGCCACAAAATATTGTGCGTGTATTTACATAGGGCTTTCCAAGCCAAATAAAACCATATTTATTTACGTTTCTTTCTTTTTAATATTTTGAACGGATATACAAGTTCGGGAACATTTATATATAGGTTGTTCGTTCGACTTAAGAACAGTTTGTGCTTGGTTTATCCAGTAAAATTGCTCGCATAATGGAGCAAAAGCGTTACAGAAAGATTTTGAGCTTGCTATTAAAATTTATATTTGTTAATAAGCGTTACGTGTATTTAAAGGAAAACCATCCTAAATACGTTGCCATTAAATGTGATAAAATTAAAAAAAACTATCTTCTGATTACGCGGGTGCTGACAAAAGGAATTTAAATAAAATTTTCGAGGTTGAGATAAATATCTATCCCATTGTATAGAATCGCGTAGAAAGACTAATGGCGGTCACATTAGTTCAAGTTTGATCCTCGGAGGACTATTTATCGTCGTACTCTGATGATGATCATGGAAGTTCGAAATGAGACAGCACGACTGAGAATAGTTTTGTTTTTGAATGTGACTGATCAGTTTAAATGAAGTTGGTGTTTATCTCAAAATAACAAAAATGGTTTATATAATTGCTGTCACCATCTGTACTAAATTTATGTTAATTTCGTTTAACACGGCAACAAATTAATGTTCTTTACAGCGTAGAAATTTTACAGCCGACAGTTAGTGTCCATTATTGTGTACGTGAGACAACTTCAGGCGAGAGCCATGTATCCTATTTTACATAAAGTATGAATTTTGTTCGGGTCTTTGTTTGTCAGTTTGCCGACTTTCTGTGATGCTGGTCATGGAAGTTTGAAACGCGTCAGAACGTCTGACTGACTTTCGCTTTTCCATATTGTGCAATTGGTTAGATGCAATATAATCGATGTTTGACATAAAACTTGATTTAAATACATAATTATCCCATTGCCTAGCACGCATTGTTTACGAAGTAAATCGCTGCATGTAGATTAATTTAGAAGAAGTAAATAATTTTATAATCATAAAATTACAATAAAGGTTCACTAGAAGTCGTTTTCTGTCGTTTAAGGTATCTTCATATAATATAATGCTGAGGTCACAATACGAAATGTATTTAAACTACTGGCTATAACTTTTACTACTTCGCCAATTGGTTAATGACATCGGTTGCATGTTGTGATGAAAATCACTAATATTTAGCGCACCAAATGAGGACAAAGCTATCGTTCATTAGACTTATTGTTTAGCAATAATTACCGTCCGAACAACAGCTGTTAAGAGCAGATTTCTCGATATATTCCTTTCAAGCATTGTATACGGCTATCAGTTTAAACAAACAAGATTATACTGAAGATTAAATTTAGTTACGTTTGTAAATACTACACATTATGCTCAATTTAACGATACAGTTGAGTATAATGTTTGCCGGCAAATTTTGCTTCTACGTTATATTTGAAGAAAAGGAAATAAAATCATCTATTCATCCCCTACTCTGTAACCCAGCAGACAGCTGATATTTGGTTTATTTTCTCCATATTTTTTATTAGAGCGTTAGATTACGCATCTGAGATGTGCTCATCATTCTTTCGCTTCTGGTCTTGTTAGGTTTATTGTAACCTTTACCATCTGCTTTATGTTGAATGAGCTGAAATTTGTTTCAAGCGCTCATCTCTATCATCCTACTTTCAAGGCTAAATAAATTACTAAATATCAACCAATTTTAAATTTGATTAGCTCCTATAATAAATGTTTTTAAATGAACCCTCATAATTAATTAATAAGAAGTTCTTGAGGCGTATAATTATAAGCGTTTTGAACCATTTAGGCAAAATATAGATATTTATTAAAGCAACATTCCATATTTTTAAACCAAATTTTGTTCCGAAATAAAAGTCGATATCAATAATAAAAAGTAATAATTTTTAAGACGTATTTCTTATTATTTAAGCATTAATTTGTGGTTAAATTCCTATTTAGCTTTTGGTGCTCAAATTAAATTTCAATTACATTTGTCTCGTAGAATTATTCAACCGTTTGTTATAAAGTTTTGTTTCTTACATTTTCAAATCGACAGTTAAGAGCAATACTATGGGGTGATATAATTATGTATGAGATGTAATGCGTAAATACAACTCATTTCCCATAAGTCAAAGATCAGTAAAAAACTCGGGAGCTATATTTCAAACTCACATGACCAACATAATTTAGTGCAGGTAGCATGCAATTAAAGGATCAATATCTTGCTTGACATCGTTTTGGCTATTGCGAAATCATCGCGCCTCTTGGAGTTTAGCTCAAGGTAACGTTAGTTGTTAATTTTCTATAAAATGCCTCGTTGACGAATTCCACGTGTAATAATTTGAAAAGAACACGAAAAAGTATAAAACGTGTTCTATGTGTTGTCTTGAAGGCCTGAATAATACGCAGTGTGCAATTATTTTTAAAAAATTTCAATTTTTATATAAACTCCAATGCTATTATATATGCACACTTGTAATTATCAACTACGAATTTTTTAATATAGTTCAGGAAGTTCATCGAGCAGATCGACTTCGTCCTCATTGGAAACATTTTCAGTACTGACCGTACTTTTTGCCGCGTAGAAGGATAGATATAATTTTAATCTGGACATAATAGATATTTTAAATGTTAAAAATTTAAATACATTCTAAACAATCTTATTTATAAAACTAACCGAAAGAGACAAGATGTTAAAGCGCTCATTTGAGGAAGATAATTGAAAAAGTCATAACCTAACATGTTTGAGATTTACAAAAATCGAATTAGGAATAAATATAAAATTAAATTTGGAATTAATGTGCGATAAATCGCATATTTTTTATCAGAAGGACATTTGAAATTATTCATTTTTAACTATAAATGATTTAGATTAATTTTGAATAATAGAAACTGAAACATATCTAATTTTATATTGCGCTCGAATAGTTGGAAAGAGATCGTGTATTTACTTAAATAAATAGAGGACTGTTATAATTAAAAACTTATACAAAATATTACACAGGAACAAATAAACCATTAATTAATGTTAATAAAAATTTATAACAGAGAAAAATCAGCTAAGCCGCAGTGAAAATGTAGATAGTTAAATTCGTACCCAGTATTTATTTCAAAAAAGCTAAAATAACTTAATTATTTAAAATAACCTCCAATATTTTTGCAAAATTATAACCCATCACTAAAATAGCAGCGAGTGCTTTACAAAAATATGTAGCGAAATAAATATATCTAAACGAATTTATTAAAATATTTTGAGAATTATCAGTTTATCCGTGAGCTAATCAACAATATTCGGGGTAATAAATGAGAAATCAGATATTATTGCGATTCTGCTTGAAACCTTAACAAGGTCTGTATATAGACCTGTCTACTTATTTTAGTCAATTCATTTATTAGCTCATTCTACTATAGTAAGACAATTTATGGTCTAAAAGCAGCCACAACCATTATAGGTTAGGTAGAATAATTTCAACAAATTATTTATTTAATGGATAAATGTAGCGTAACACAGTTTATTCTGTGGATAGTTGGGACAAGGTTGGTTGAAATGTTTAGTTTCGGCAGATAAATTACTTCTATGATGACCCGAAATATAAGCTCTGTTTCCCAAACAATCGCATTATTTAAACAACGTTTTCATAGGAAAGGCGAATGAATGACGACGACACAAATATCCTTGTAATGGTGCTAAATTACATAAAAGTACTTTAACTCATTTTACATTAAGAATATTTTGGATGACCTGGCAAACGGCATGCCAAAAAATCAATAACTATGACCTTAAATATCTTTTTTTTTCATTTTGGCATTAAAACTACAAAAGAATATTCCGTTGAGGCTGGACGCGTTCTATTATGCTTTATAATTTAATTCAAATGATCGTATACATCATAGTAAAACGGATACTGGTTCGGTAGAAGCAGAAATGAATCAATAATTTTACATATATTTTTAAGATAATGGGAATGACTAGCTTAAAATAGAAAAGAAAACTATAAAAAGTAATGCTTTCTTGAAGCAAATGCTTTAAACTAGAAGTAGTATGGCACATTCGAAACTCAATTTCGTAAAGTAATAACGGTATACAACTAAAATACTTTTTGGTAGCGCAGAAAACACGGACAGCGTATTTTACTCATATTTGTTATAACACTTTTAAGAAAAGACATACTCTTTTGGATCACTACATTCTTTTAAACCAAAGTAAAATTATGTTTTATTATTTGGTCTGCGTTCGAAATACTCCCGTATATGTATACTGTTTCAGCCACATTTCGTATAGTTAACGCAATCAATTTTCTGTAATATTTGCGTAACATTACATCCAGAATTCAAAAATAGTTCGGTATTGAAGGATGCCTGTCAATACCACAAAGGGAAAAGAGATTACTAATTTTCCTCACGCCATTTGTGAATAAAGATGTACTTATAAAAAAATGAAACCGATAGCCATGAAATTACGGTACAAAGATTCACAGCAACATCCTACAAGTTACCGACTTACCTGAGGAACATAACATTTTAGTGAACACATTTAGCAAAATTATTATCAAATTTTAAACGTCAGTATATCAACGCAATCATACAATTGTTCAATTTCAACTCAAATAAATTAAATAAATTTCATTAAATAGAAGAATTATCTGAGCAAATTCAATAAAATATAATGAATATTAAATAAACTATATCAAGGTGTATAGCACGAAAGCAAAATGTCTCGATATTATAAACGGAAGTGCAAAAGTTTGGAAATACTTATCGAAAAATGGATTATGCATGGATTTTCTGCTTTAACAAATAGGTTATGTGGCCATTTTGAAAAGAACCTGCGGCTAATGCTTAAGTGGATTTTAAAGGTTAGTTGCTGGATATCTGAGGTTATGTATACTATTTGTATGAATCTGGTTATACCTAAAATATCAAAGACATTACAGTTGTTATTCTTTACATTTGATTGGTCATCAAATAAGTTTGTCAGACGTTTCCACAGATAGTGCTAAATTAATTTCGGTGTGGATTTCGGTCCACCAGTATATTGTGCTTAATAACGAACATATTATGCATTAGCATGTCTATTTATCACAATTTTGGTTGTTTAACTATATTGACAATATCAGCTGTTCATGACAATGTCTAATCTATGCACTCCTCGTGCTATTCGAACAGTAAATTTAATATAATAAATTTTGTATAACATAAAAATGATACCAAAATTGAGTAACTTAACAGTGTTGAACTAACTTATAGAACAGTATCTAACCTAATTTATCTGAGTCATTAGGCGTAGTTAAGACTTGCGGGAAAAACGGTAACAAATGATACATTCATCAATGTTAAAACTGCCATATCCACAGTGGAGTAACATGTTCAAAATTACTTCCGACAAGGCGTTTGTGAGTAATTACAATATGTTTATTCAAATAGGGAAACTTTGAAAACGAAGTTTCTCTAAAGCGGTAATAAATCGGCTAAGAGTTATAAACGTTCATTTGATAATTATTAATGCAATATTCTGATGTTATCTTTGTCTAATAAATGCGAACTACCACATGGGTTATTCTAATAATATTCCCCTAATTTTTCGTCAAATTACAAAATTCGTGAGCACACTTTCAATTTTTATAGCTTGCATACAACCAATTGGTCACGCTATCATATTATTAAACGATAGGCTTCGTATAAAATCTGTATTAATTTAAGACTATTACGATTTAACAGTTCAATGAAATTTCGATAGAATTTTCCAAAAACAAACTTAAATTAGAAATAAAAGACCAACATTCTAATTGACCGCATCTTTGCAACTTTTGAGTAACTCGTAATATATTCACTTGAAGATAGAAAAGAATTGAAATTTAGAAATATGGTATAATACCTTTTACACATAAAAATAAAATTTCTGCGAAAATTAATACCAGTTTATTAACTTCTAAGGCGTAATTTAAATAAAACCTGATTTACGTTCGTCTTTAGGCCATACATGTAAAACATTAAGGCTTTGCACAATTAAATACAATTTTATTCTCAAACTATCGCAATGAAATTAAAACAAATTATTTCCGCAGTCACAATAAATAATATTTGGCAACGATTTTCGACCTATTCTGCTTAAAGCGTTCGAATAAATTATATCTGTCCATATTGCTTTGTATTTAATCATCAGCTATATTTCTTCAGTGAGTGTTATTTCAGTGAGCTCCGTAAGTATTAGATCAAACGAAAAATGAACAAATTCGTAATTGATAATTAAAAAAAACTACTTGGCTTTGGTTGATTAAATGCTTGTAATGTTTCATTTTGAGTAGTGAAAAAAGGCAGAGAAAGGCGTGTGGAAATTCATGCAAATATATACGATAAATTGCATGTTTAAAAAAATTTCTTAACAACAAATACCAGGCCAATATTGTGTTTTAAAAGACGGTATTGCAATATTCCAATTCGTACCTGTCGCAGGCATACAAGATTAACTTTCATAATATAATGCCAGCTAACAGACCAAAAAGGAGCAGCCGATTAAATTAATGTTGAGGAAATCTTAATAATTAGCGACATAATTTTTTTTCATAAGTATTAAATAAACCTTATTTGTCTAGTAGTAAATAGGTAGTAATAATATATCTCAATGAAGCACTGAATATTATTATTTAAATTCACTTAGTGAGAAGATAATAATTTTTATTTATTAAATGATAATCGTAATAAATAATATATGACGTGAAAAGAATATAATTTTCATTTTGAATAAGCTTAAATCAATTTGGCTGCATTTAACTTCTCTAATGAAAAGTTTTATGCGATTTACAATACCATTTTAATGTGAAAAATTAAAAGATATATTGTCATGTTATAGTTAATGTGACTGAGAAAAATATTTTTGATTAAATGTTCAGCAGATTATGATTATGATATATTTTATTTATTCCTGTGTAAAAATATTCATCTGCTTAAACATTGGTTGGTTTTTATTGCATTGGTCAATTTTCGGTAGTGGAAGTGTTAACAAAAGTTGATGACCTCAATAAAAAATGGAGCAGAACTCTGCGCGCAAATTGGTAGACCGGTTAAGTGAGGTGTCTATGCGAAAAATGGACGGAAGAAAAATCCCTCCACTGACGTTATGCCGCAGCATGAACCCCTCTGTAACAAAGCCGTATATACTTTATCAGAAATTTGATTGTAAATTAGTTTTTCATATGAAAGAAATGACAAGTTATTTGCTGCAATTTGCATTGACAAGGCTTATTAAACTGGTTCCACGAAATGAAAAAGATACGCCGATAAATGAACGCATTAAATTGTACATTCATGCCATTCATTTAGCTCTTAAATATATAGCTTATTGATTACTAGGCGGAGAAACGGAACCGTAAAAATGAAACATGTCAGCGATAGATTTCCTTTTTAAATTTATATTGAAGGAGCTAGAAATTTTTTCTTTGTTTTTGATAAAGTAAGGTCGCATTTCTGTTAAAAAACTGAATACTCTTATTCATATACCAATGTTCGTTTAATAAGATTAAAGTTTGGATAGATTAAATATATACGTATATCGCGGATAAGCTCCAAGGAGTAGATGGTTAGAAACAAACAACTCCAGTTAAAATATTTTAAATTTCTGGATGTGAATTAAGCAGTAATCAAATTTATTTACTGTCCAAAACATTTACATGCCAAATAATAAAATATTCAAATTTAATATAAAGTATTCATTAGGAATATGAGTCTTCATAAAATTCATAGTGTCCTTCCTATGTTGAAAAAGAAAAAGAAATTTTATAGGAGGTAAGAACACTTTCTGTCTGATATATTTAATTGCGTGCATCACCACCAGTCCAACCTCAATTCCCGAACATGTTCTTTCTGGTTACATTAATACGACTGCATTTTGATTATCTATAAAGCTTTAATTGAGGCTAACTCATTTCTGTTAGTGAATTTGTTAATTATCTTAAATTCTACGTCTGGAGAACATGCATGTGAGGTTTCAACGATATATTGCGCTATTTCAGACGTGTATTCACGATTTGAAATAAAACAGGTTTTTAATTTGCAATGTTCTGTCTTTCGTGTAATTAACCGTCTGGACGATCGGCTTACGTAATTTGACATAAAACTTATACAGGTATATTGGTAATCGATGCAAAAAAATTGATTGATTTTCCCTTAATTAACACTCACACCCTGTTTTCATTACTCGATTTTGCTTGGCCTTATCATATATATATATATATATATATATATATATATATATATATATATATATATATATATATATATATATATATATATATATATATATATATATTTGTGTGTGTTTTCATTTGTAGATACTAGAGGAAAGTAATGGAAGGAAACGGTTTTTGTAACTGATAAATTTTATTTACTTTTGTTTCATGGCATGGGTGCAATGAATATGAATTATATTATTTCAGTATATTATAATATCGTTTCTCTTTTCGTATTCACGCTTGTATTAATGAATAGTGCAAGGAAAATGGACCGTTTAATTTAATGCAAGTAAAAGGCATCATTATTTTGTAATACGTTTACAACTGAATTAACGGGATTAAGAACCAGAATAATGTTTTGTATAAGCATTTTAATTTATTGAAAATCAAATTTTAGAGAGGTTTATTTTGCGGTATCTTGCAAATCTTAAAATTTTATTTCTTAAATGTTTTATTTCTGTCTAGTTGTTTTCAATATGATAGTAGATTTTAAACTGCATTTTGCAATCATTTCAAATAGTAATTTTAAACAAATACATTATATAACTTAAAACATATTTTTAAGGTTTTACACGTGGGTTTAATTTGGAAAAGTTATTTTAATTGCATATAATTTTCCAAACTTACTCATTTGATTTGCTAAATCGACGCAAAGTGGTCGTAGAAGGAGACGTCAGCTGCGGTTCCGCTGAAATACCAATTCCTCTCTTCCGTTTTCCCAGCTCTCTTTGATTGAGAGTGCCATCTTCAATAAGAATAGACTGGTACTTGTCCAGTTTTGATGAAAGTTCGGCAATCTTTTCCTGTTCAAACAGCAGTTGTTCTTGCAAACTTGCGATTAGTTTGTCCTTCTTCTGAAGTTCAATTTGAAGATTTACTAACGCCATTTTTCTTGTCTTGCGCGGTTGTTTAAAGCGAATAATCAAACGGAAGACCAGTCAGCTTGAAACTGTTTATTGACTTAATATTATACGCCACATGGGGATATGGAGAATCCTGTTTCGCAATTTTATCGAATTTAAATGTTTATATAGTTTGATGAAATTGAACTCTAAACAAATGGCTCAACTCTCGACAATCTTCAATTTGAATAAAATTTTCGCCTTGAGGACTAAATTCAACAAGAGATGAGGAAAATATTCCAACAAGCAATTTTTTTAAAAAATCCGTGTTCTCCTGATATGTTTGAAAACTTTTCAATTAGGCTTTTCGCATGAAAATGTCAATTAATCATGTAATATTTTCCAGAACAGTTGCTTTAGTGCTTCAACAATTAAAAAACGTCATTGAAATTACATGAAACAGTAAGTTTGTATAAGATTATGTCGGCTTCTTTTAGCAATACGACTTTAAAAAGCCTCACATTTGCATATCTATTTACAAATAATCACAATTTCACTAACAAACTTTGATGAAACCTGAGCTCAAAATTAATGCACTTACATACACACACACACACCATAATCTGTCAATGGATTGTGTTTCAGATCGCATATCAATATTAGTAAAACAGCAGCATTTTTTAGCAAACGCTTCTGTGCGTATATTTTAAACACTTAAATTTTATCGTGTGTTCTTAGTACCTCAAAGTTGATATACAACGTTCGTTTTGCAAGAGAAAACTTAAAATTTCACAAAATTTCGCACGTGTTAATGCTAATTTTTTAATTGGCCGCTTATATAGAGACTTGGCTAATTGGAAAATAAGAACCTTTTTCTGAAATCTCATTGGTTCAATGCAAAACATCAGCGTATATTGCAGATAATATTTATAATCGATCACAGTTTCAAAAAATTAATTAACAATTTACATTTACTTTATTAATTGTTATTTTTTCGGTTGTCAAAATTCGACAAAACTAATTTAGACACGCCTAAAAAGCGAAAAAACACCCCAGCACTTAAAATAAAATTGAATTATGAATCTGTAATGTAAAGTCAATTGGAAATGCTTGTTTACATATATGTAATTTCTGGCGACAAAGACATATATCAAGAGTATTAAAATATATTAATCTGATTAAAAGGCCAGTATGTCTTTTTAGTTGCTTTTCCACTAAATTATGAGTATTTCTGTCCTATAGATCTACGTTGAATTTTGGGAAATGTCAAATAATAACAGATGCTGCGACACCATTTCAACCTTCTCTGGCCACAATAGAAACCTGCCGGTTAATGTGTCAACTCAATTTTCTCACAATTAGATAAAGATAACTTGAGCTAAATACCACAATTCTGTAGAGTTAGCCTGAACAGTTGACTTTGAACCGATAAATTCTCAGGCACTTAGTATAGACAAAATGACCTCTCGCTTACATTAATCTATTATAAATTTATAAAAGCATATTTATTAAAATTTAAAGTGTTTTCAAAATATCATTGTTAGAATCAACGCACCACTAACAATAGGTTTGATGTTCCAACAATATTACAATCTTTTCCATTAAATAACTACAAATAGTAAAAACTAATGAAATGAGCTGAAAAAAATCTGTCAAAAATTGAAGATAGATAAATTGATGAACGTTAGTTGCGCGGGCAATGATAAAAATTAATTAAATCAAGGTTGCGATCTTGGTATAAATACCTGTCCGTTACCTACATACATTTTTCAGTATAAACTAGGTATTGTACAATGTTGAAAAGGCAATAATTCCATTAGACGAGTTTATTTCCATATTCGGAACACGTACTGTCCTAGATTTAAATAATTGTTACCTCCGCTCGCGCAATCAATGTTCATTGAATTATATAAATGTACAATTTAATAACACGTTTTATTACAACAGATTTGAGTTTTATTTTGAAATTTAAGACAGAATTTTTTAATAATATAGGCACAAAGAAACGTTAGATTGTATATCACTGAAAATTGTGTATTGTGTACTACATGGCGCCTTAGTCGTTTGAACAACAGATGCTGACGCAAACGTGCCGAAGTTCGGGCCCTGTACGCGGCAAATTCTTAACAGTATGTAATGGGTTCCCAATATGTACGAAACGCGTCTACAGGAAAAAATTGCCTTTTTAACACTATACATTATATTGATAAATGTATGTAAATAACGAGACTGATGTTTATATCAAAATGCAAACTTGATTAAACTAATAGAGACAGAAAATTTTTAACAGTATAAAATGTTTTACTAAGATGGTGTATGATATCTTTATCAGTCTATAAGAAATTTTTCATAATCTTCTTAAATATATATATATATATATATATATATATATATATATATATATATATATATATATATATATATACCACTCTAATGCAAAACAAAAAATTTTATCAACTATAAAATTTTCTTTTCCGCATGAGTGTATAAATATCTACTAACGAAGATACCTTATATATAAATTGGAAAGCAAACCAAGATAGAAATATGTGAGCATGGAAAGTGTGAAAAATAGAAACCAATCAAATTGCGTACGTCACATCCAGTTCAAGCTCAATCTTTGCACATGCTTCTTCTGCTTACATAAATCCGGCTGCAATTTGTTTATCCATAAGGCTTCGTATGTAGCTAGCTCCCTTTTGTTTTTGCATTTAGTAATTACTTTGAATGCTACGTCTGGAGAACATACGTGCGATGTTTCGATGATGTGTTGCGCAATAGCAGACGTGTATTCACCATTTGATTTAAAACAGGCGTTTAAGTTGCAATGTTTTCTCATTCGAGTAATTAACCGTCTGGTCGATCGGCCTACGTAAGTTGATCGACAACTTGCGCATGTATATTGGTAAATAATATTTGATATCGACATTAACGGCTGTTTCTCTTTGATTGCTGGTAAAGGCAAGTGTGTTACCCTAAATAACACTCGTAGTTTGGCTGCATTAAATGTGTGTGTTAATGCTGCTTCAACTTTCTTTTGTGCCATTCGGGAAACTGCATCCCCCTTAAATGGGATGTTTAGGTAGACTGTTTTCTTTTCTGGCCCGTAATACGTCTGTTTCTGTTTAATTCCCCTTTTAATAATTGATTCAATTAATTGTCTGGGATAGCCATTAGACATTAAATCGTTAATTGCTTTATTATATTCATTTTCTTTAGAATCTTGACTAACCAACCTGTCAATTCTTGAAAGCAACCACGAACTGTTGATAATTTATATTGAAATGGCACAAAACTGCTGTAATGCAAATACTGTGCAGACCATGTTGGTTTATGGTAAATTGGTCTTTTTAATTTACCATTAGTTTCGTTCTTTAATAGTACATCTAGGAAAGGCAGACAGTCATCTTTCTCGTGCTCTGACATGAAGCCGATATTCTTATGTGCTTTGTTGAAACTTTGAAGCAATGTTCGTGATTGCGAACTGTTCTTAAGTACGAGAAATATATCATCCACGTACCGCATATATTGAGCACATTTACTTATGTCAAGCTTTAATGATGTATTTTCTAGGTGCCCTAGAAAAGAAAACAGTCTACCTAAACATCCCATTAAAGGGGGATACAGTTTCCCGAATGGCACAAAAGAAAGTTGAAGCAGCATTAACACGCACATTTAATGCAGCCAAACTACGAGTGTTGTTTAGGGTAACACACTTGCCTTTACCAGCAATCAAAGAGAAACAGCCGTTAATGTCGATATCAAATATTATTTACCAATATACATGCGCAAGTTGCCGATCAACTTACGTAGGCCGATCGACCAGACGGTTAATTACTCGAATGAGAGAACATTGCAACTTAAACGCCTCATTAAATCAAATGGTGCACACACGTTTGCTATTGCGCCACACATCATCGAAACAGTGCACGTATGTTCTCCAGACGTATCATTCAAAGTAATTACTAAATGCAAAGAAAGGGAGCTAGCCACATACGAAGCCTTATGGATAAACAAATTGCAGCCGGATTTATGTAAGCAGAAGAAGCACGTATAAACATTGAGCTTGAACTGGATGTGATGCACGCAATTTGATTGGTTTTTATTTTTCACACTCTCTCCATGCTCACATATTTCTATCGTGTTTTGCTTTCCAATTTATATATAAAGGTATCTTCGTTAGTAGATATTTAATAAGACCATGCGAAAGAAAATTTTCTTATATCTGATAAAATTTCTTTTTGTTTTTGCACACAGGAAGGATACAATGAATTTTATTAAAGCTCGCATTTCAAAAGAATATATATATATATATATTGTTGTTGTTGTTGTTGTTGTTGTTGTTGTTGTTGGGTTTTGTGATTTATGGCCTGGCAACAATCTGAGGGAGAAAAACAGCTGAAGGGCCACTAATCACAAAACCCGACCACAATTTAATAGAATCCAGGCAAGATCAAACACCCCTTTGACCTGAAGTCATATATATATATATATATATATATATATATATAGAACTAAAATATTTTTTACCAATATAGATGCGCAAATTGTCAATCAACTGACGTAGGCCATTCGGCCAGACGGTTAATTATTCTTATGAGAAAACAATGAAACTTGCACGCCTATTTTAACTCAAATGGCTAATATACGTTTGCAATTTCGCAACAAATCATTAAAACTTCATACGTATGTTCATCAATAACACAAGAGAGATAGCCGCATTGGAAGCTTAATGGATAAGTAAATTGGAGCCGGATTGGTGCAAGCGGAAGATTCATGTTCAGGCATTGAACTTATTCGGGAGGTGACGCACGCAATTGATTGTTTGTTGCATTATTTCACACTCTATCCACGTTTAAAGCTTTCTATCATATTTTACCTTTCAATTTTCATATAAAGAGATGTCATTTGTAGATACTCGAGAAGAAAATGAAAATGAAGCGTTCTTAAATCCGATAAAACTTCTTTTTATTTTTGCTCATGAAAATAGTAACATAAATTTTATTAAGACTTGCATTCCAAAGTTCTTAAGTATATATATATATATATATATATATATATATATATATATATATATATATATATATATTGTCGGAATAAACTTAATGTCAGATAAAAATGGCAATACATCATTTGGACCGGTTTTGCCCTTATTGAAATGTCGTAAAATACTGTACAAATTGTGTCGTGGACGGGACTCGAGCCGCTGCACATTTGCATAGAAATCTTACTCTTTATCCACTGCGCGACTCCTTACACGCAAGCCCAAATCCTACACTAACCTATGCATCTAGATAGACCTTTCTTCATTTAAAAAATTATTTGGAATCTCTTAAGATCTTATGATCTGACTAGCCACATCAGATCTGACATTAAACAGCAAGGGTGCTGCGGTGGATAGAGTCTCAAACTCCATCGCACATATTTCCTGGTTATAATCCCGTATGAGGTAATTACAAGACAGTACTTTAAGAGTTCTCTTGATGGATATATATATATATATATATATATTTATCAGAATCCTGCTATGAAACTACATTTCGGTATATGTATAAAGAATTATGTTCAGTGTATATATATATATATATATATATATATATATATATATATATATATATATATATATATATTATTTTTTCAATCAAATATTCGGATGCATTTCCTTAAATTTATTAAGCATTTCTCTGGCATACACACGGCTATCATAGGCCAAGAGTATATCATAAGCATAACTGCTTTGTAGCATAAATTGAATTAATAAATCAAAGATATTTCTTTCAAATATTCGAAGCGAACAAGCATAACATTCCGTTGCGACCAATGGTTTAATTGGCATTACGTCAGCGCGTGATTTGGCTGAATGGTTGGCTAACCTATGAAAGACAGTGAGAAATCATCTATTTATGTACGGTTAGCAAGATTACAACAAATATGTGGACAAAGTAGACAAATTGATGAGGTGGTCTGATGTTGAGTCGTGTAAAATTGCTACTTATATCGCAGATATTTTCCTAAATAATAAACTAAATTAAACGTAGTTTCAAAGGTTATTGATTTTATGTTGTTCAGATATTCAATTAATTTTAAATAGTAAATTATACAGACAATAAAATGGTCCAGGAATAGGTTACGTCCTCTGCCATATCATATAATGAACGGTGGTCGGTTAGTCACATACGTGAAAATCTTGGTTTCACATTCGTGATTTGTTCACTAAGTCAATTTATATAACTTGTTTTCAAATTATTTGGCATATGATTATTATACAATTTTGAAATAGTCGTTGCGCCCCAAGTAACAAATTAATTCAAATGGGACCAGAAGGATAAATCAAATTCAGCATACATGAAATATATAATCTCGTATACACATACGTTTCTTGCTTACTGGCTACTCATCGATACAAGTTAGTACTACGCATTATGCCCTCCATATCTTAAGTCAAGAGATGTGGGACAATTTGGCAGTACAATCTCCTACACGAATAAGTGGTGCAGTTAGCTTCAAATAAAGTCCACGACAACACGACTTCAAAGACAAATAAAAATATATAATATATACCGTGCCTTTAAAAGGTACCAACACCATGTTGGCCAACTCGGCACTTGGCACCAACATTACGGTGGCCGAGTCGATACCTAGCACCAACACTATGGTTCCAAATAGGTACGTGGAACCAACACAGTGGCTGAATAGTAGGTACATGACACTTCTATTATGTCTGTACGTCGCAACAACAAAATGGATTTCATGATAGATTAAATGTCAACAAAATGGGGAATAACATCTACAGCTGAACACCTGTTACTCCGGCAAGTTCATACACTCAGTTAATGTCTCACATAACTTGACCAATTATATACTGATCATAGGACAAAGTACCGGCCCCTCATGATTAATTTCCCGATAGCACGAAACCTGTGTATGCATGGGATTATATCTTTCGTTTATGCTGATTTTGGTTTATCATTCTGATCCGAAATAAGTACGCAGCACTTAACACAAAATTGCACGTATATTAGCTCTCCGCAACAAACTTGGACATGGCCATCTTCATAGTGGCAGCTATTTGCTTGCCTAGACTAATCACACTGTCTTTGTTGAGAAAGTGAATACATATTTTACCCGTACAGGAGTTTTAATTTGTTAATATACATTGGCTCTGTGTTGACAAAGTGCGCATAATGGGTGAGACTTGTATAGATGTGCACATTGCCAAGTCCGCAGTCTTTCTTTAATTCGCGGCATATATGTTTGAGGTCAGTTGGTCGTTTATAACGTTGCAGATGAGCTGAGTTGAGCAGGCTGAATAAATGTGCCGCATCTATTTATTCTAGGGTGTTCAAATAATATGTCGTGTTGACGGATTTTTTTTGCCATTCCGCAAGAATTATTGGTGTTTGCTAAACGGTGATATACGTTTTAAAGTACAAACTCTGCAAAATTTCATTCTTTTTGACAACCATGGATACCGATCGCATGATTTAAATGTTTTTTGTAATTATTTTAAGCCGAAAAGTTTGAGCCAGATTCAAAACAATATTCGCACATATAGATTTCTTTCATCGATTAAATAAGTGTGCTTAATTATCCATTGAATAATTAATGATATATATATATATATATATATATATATATATATATATATATGAAAGGTATATATATAAGGTATATGAAGAGCGATTGAGATAAATTTGGATTAGACACACATTGTACAACAAAAATCGGGAAGCGGCAACAAACAAGCAAAGACAAGCACAAATGCGCGTACACGCCCACCAAAAAACACGCGAAAACAATTACCAGTTTATATGCAAATCATGTGCGAAATTCTTCTGTTTATTTAATTGAGGATTAATAAAGTTACCGGCAACAGTTACACTAGTGCATAATACCCTTTCGCATTTTCTTTGAAGAACACTTGATAATGATTTTTATAAACGATTTAGTCAGCTATTACGGCATCGCTCTCCTCAACGCCAGCTATGCGTTGTTTGAAATGTTATTGAGTTCGCTTCCATGGTAATCGACTGATCCCGTCTATTTAGCGCATTGAGCAGTTATGGCATTAGTATAAATAAAACAAGACTTTAAACTAGGTTTCGATTTTTGTATAAACCCCTGATCTATTATGTACATATATTTGTCAGTATAAACCAAGAGGCAGCGTGGCTAAGTGTATAGAGCGACAGATTTTGAAGCAAACGTACCCAGGTTCGTGCCCTCTCAGCAGGAAATTCTGGACAGTATGCGATGAGTTACCAATAAAGACGAATTCGGTCTACTGAATGAAATTTCTTTTCTAAATTTTACAATGTTTAGTTTATACTGACAAATTTCTGTACATAATAGGTGAGGTGTTTATACCAAGATCGCAAACTTGATTCAATTAATTCTTATCACCGCCCTTGCAACCAATATTCACTTAATTATATAATAAACAATGTTGGACTATTTAATTGCAGGGAGTTAATCATTTCAATTTAAATATGGCAGGTTCTTTATAATATAAAAAACAACAATTGTGAAATGGTTTTTAGAGATGTAAATGTTTTTTTATCCTTCGAGCAAATATTAAAATTTTATATTGGCATATATTGTATTTTGGTTTTATGCTGTTTCCTTAATTATTTGTCGTTTGTGTCTCCTGTTTGCTTTATCGAAACTTTTGAGATACGCATTTTCTAATAAAGATATTTCGAACACCGGCGGTTTTGACACTAAAATTCTCCTGAACAGATGTTCTTAATTCTTTATGGTAAATTGGTAATCAAACTTCTCTTTTGAGAAATTGGTACATCGCATTTATAACGGATTTACTGTCCAGTCCATGTCTGCCTTTTAGATAATTTACATTTTAAACTCCTATTTTCCCGTGCGAATAGCAATAGGTAAAGGAAAGACAATGCACCAGACTGAGGGATTTCGCGGTTTTACATTACAGGAAATTGCTTTATTCGGTTATAGTTTCAATATGTGGATAATTATATCATAAGTCGGTTTTAACATATTTCATAACCTGATGAAAAAGATTTATTTGCGTAAATCGTTTTGCAGTGCAGCTTTATTTATGTTATTTAAAGTTTAATTTGCCATTTAAATAGATAAACGAACATTGGGTGCGCGGGTGGTGATAACAATTATTATAATCAAGGTTGCAGTCTTGATATAAACACCTGACCCATTAATTACTTACATATGTCATTATAAACTAAGAATTGTATAGTGTAGAAAAGGCAATTCATCCAGTAGACCGGTTTCGTCCTTATTGTGGACTCATCATGTACTGGCCAGAATTTGCCGCAGAGAGGACTGCTTCGGAACCTAGTGCTCTAACCACTAAACCATCCTGCCGCACACTATACTGCACACAATTTTCAATTATATACTAGCTAATGTAACCTGGTTAGTCTATTTTTCCTTTAAGTGGAGCTCATATGGCATCCATTTAGACTCAAAGTTCCAGCTAACCATCTTCAATCTGTGCCCAGGTTCGAGTCCTCTCCGCGGCAAATTCTGGTTAGTACATGATGAGTCCACAATGAGAACGAAACCGGTATACTGGATGAATTGCCTTTTCTACACTATGCAATTCTTAGTTTATACTGACATATGTAAGTAATTAATGGGTCAGGTGTTTATATCAAGACCGCAACCTTGATTATAATAATTGCCATATACATGTTTTTCTTTCAATAATACTTGTGAATCACTGTTTACCCTGGTCCGTAAAATCTCACTAGCGACATTAAGTCTCTTAAATATGGTGTTTAATTTTTAAAATTACTATCTGGTTTTAGAAATACTGGGCTTCTAAATAAAGCTCATGCATTGCCAAATTCCCTCTCTTGAAAAAAACAATTTTAAAAGTTGATATGGGTCATCACTCTAAAAAAATATTTGTGTTATTATTGCCATTATTTAAAATCTGTCATAATATGAACATTTCTATTTTTGTAGAACATTACTGCCAAATATCACAACTATTTATCGTAAATGTAATTGGCGCACATACAAAACGTAAAAAATTTGCTCAATAATTATTAGTTATCTTGTATTGTTGAAATTGAGGATTTCAAACAATCTGCTTTCTATTGGATTTCTTTTCATATTCAAATAGTGTCATGTTAGTTAATAATAACCATTATGTGTTAAATATGAATTTGAATTAAATTATACGAAACTAACTAAATGAATGAACTGTTAAAGCAAAAGATTTATTATGACATTATTATAAATGAATAGTGATAAGCATTCTACCGGAAAGTGCTAAACTGAGCTAATATGGGCGTAACAATAGCCGTGAATTGTGAGTTTAGTGCAATTGCTAGTTGGATAACGTGTTCAATAAGAAAATTTATAGTTACCGGGATTTAAAGATATATCTTCGTAAAAAAATTTATTCGTGACAAAACTGAACGGAGTGAGCTGATTGAATTTAAAGAGGTTTAATTAAATTTCTTAATTAACTTACCATTGGATAAAATAATACTTAAATAAATTTTAATTTATGCCGCTCAAATTGGTGTGTATAAAATTGAGTTTTAATAATTTCAATTTAAATCTTAGATACAAGGAATATCGGAAATCGATTAGCATCCTTAGAATAAATCTGACGTGGATTATGAGACCCAAGCTCCCATTTTGAACAGTTGAAAATAGTTTTCAAATTGTCAACGACGCCAAACTCTATGCAAGAGCCATATAAATGCGACGACCACATGAAACGACAGACCATGGTTTCCGTGTTAGTCAGGACCGTCGGTGTAATTTCAATTAATTTTACGCAAAGTAGCTGTATGTTTATGCAGCCCTACATCTTCAGAATAATATCTGTTATTCTAATGTGAAATTATTTATTAACATTTCATAGTTTAATAAATATAAACATTTATGGTTATAAAAGCATTCTTACATGCTCCTTTTAGCGGCTAAATTTTCTTCCTTATTAAAACGATATATTTAATTATGACCACTTTCACTACAATACAACATAATACAATAAGAACTCCAATAATTATTCCAAGTCGTTTTAGTCTCTTCTAAAAATCACCTCACTTATAAAAAAATACCTTACAAATTGTGCCTTCAATTTGTGTTATATTGAGAATCCTGTGTTCCATGCAGTCCGAGAATACGCTTAATAGTTTACCGTTCTCCAGTATTAAAAAATTTTAAAATTTGTTTAAAATGAGATTAAGGAACTGGACCTTAGATGAAACTGAATGTAATCATAAGAAAATCGCGTAAACCTGCATGTTTTCATCTTTGAAGTATCTCTTTCCTTAATGGAAACTATGCGGCTTAACTGATGAAGAGATATTTATCGATTATTAAACAATTTGCCCTTTTCAGTATAACTTAAATATAGTTTTAAAATCTCCATCAATTTAGCTGCCTTTAATGAAGTCAGAATTGCTTTCATGTTCACCAGTCTATATATCAATTCAAAAAGTCCTTTTATTGAACTGGTTGCAATATTTCAAAAACACATGCTTCGAACTACTTAATATGGGAATGTGAATTTTGGTAACATATCTTTTGAACAAACTAAGTTGCATAGGTAGTGATAGGATCTCATTGAATCAAGATTGCGCGCTTAAGATAAACTCCGAGCTCATTGTGTCTAGCCACTCTCGCAGTGACAAAAAATTACCGCCAGTCACACGTATGAACGCCGTTCCAAATATTGTGATCTTCATTCGAGAACGATTTGAAAAAAAACATGTTGCGCGATAGAGAATAGATTAATTTACCTGATTTTCGGATGGCTTACCGATATGTTTGAATCCACAGTCATCATGATTTTTCCAAATATTGTGGTATCCATGTACGGATATCTTTTTCAATGGAACGCACATCACACACTAAGCTGACAATCAGTATGTCAGGTGGAAATATTGGTTTAAACTGCCCCATTTATACGTGTTGTTAGATCTTTTAAGCATAACTTGTGTTTTTGAAAAAAATGCGAGGAAAGTGTACGTCAAATTGGTTTGTGTATATGTCTGTATGTATAAATTCTTCGCAATGAGAATACAATGATTTAATGACATTTACAGACAACTCACTAGATAAGCGTACGTCATGAATGTGTGTTTGTGTTCTCGTTTGTTTTGGATTAAGGAGTAATCAATTAATGCACGTGTACACTCATCCAAGTGAAATAACAGCGATTTGGCAACATCTGAATATTCACTGGATAAGCGTGTTTGTGTGTATGTGCGTGAGCGTTTACTTAAGACTGAGAACTAATCTGTTACATGTAATTACAGGCACGCGTAACAGTCATTCAAGTGAAACTAAAATGATAACTGTCATTTCCTAAATGCACACGTCAGACATATTTTACACGTACTTTCCTAAATGAACTAATTACGAGTGGCATTCCAGTGAGGAGGGGGCACGATACCATGAATAGAGTAGATAATTAAGAGGTAGCAAAATTAAATCAGATTAGATTAATTGCCGGTTCCTTCTTGTATCCAACAAAGTGTTTGCATTCACTGTCTTCAATTTGACTCCGAATATTTTGGCTGCAACGTTTTGCAGCCTTTGTTAACGTAAAAGAATAGTATTTTAAACTAAGTTCCGTAGATAAAACCGCAGTGTATATACATATGATGTGGAAAACGTACTTTTCGGTTCTCACCGAAAGTATTTTCTCACACACCGGTTTGATTCAACAGGATATTAGTTTGTATGCAGATAGAAAACCTGATTTAAAGGACTGGTATCAGTAACAAGGAAAGCTATGTTTTTTAGTTGCATAATTTATATAAGTGTGGAAAATGCTATGAAAACTTTGTGGTCGTGGAGGCATAAATATTGTATGGCGATAACTCGAGATAAATACCCTATAAGCCAGTCTGTTGAGATAAGATCCATGTCTACTTTTCTTACCTCGAAAATGCATTGTGGTTTGATCCTTTACTAGTCGGTTTGCCATCGTGATCTGGTGATACTTTACTTTACTTTACTGCGGCTGACTCCTTTTGGAGGATAAGCCGGCTCCATTGAATTGTGACATTTCATGGAGTTTCTTGGGAATTTGGTACAAGTGGTGTCCCCTCACCACTCGGCTTTTTGATCGAGGACGCACTTCTAGCCTTTGCACATCCAAGCGCAGTCTGCAAGACAGCAGTAAGTTGCATGGTTGCCGGTGGCTGTTGAGAGCTCATTCGCCATTCCGAAGTACGGGGTACTGTCCAGGAGTCCATGTAATCCTGTGGCTGTTGAACCCTTTTGTGGCGGGGAACACACACCGAGTCATGGTGCCGTCGTCGGGCTCATGTGGTATTTTATAGGAGATCCGATTGCCGGTCGGAAATCCACCACGCCCTGGTGACACCGCCATAGCCCCGTTAGCCCATGTACGATCGGCCATCGAGACATGGTTGACACCGTCGTACCACGTTGAGGAGGGGATGATCGCTGAAGTTCTAAATAAGCCAGCATATGTGACTGATATCAGTTATGCTAAATTTTGTGATTGGCTAGATACATTGGGATTGGTATTTATATCAAGCTTGCAATCTTCAAGTAAAAAAATAACACAACACGCGAAATCTCTGATTTTTTCCTAGTATGTATTATATATGTGGTGAAAGATACAGCAAGTTCATGTTCGTGATTGTACAGAAATCGTGCTTCCCATATTTCCAGTCTAATACAGTTCACGCAAGACTACACTGGGTAAGAACCACATAACTTGCTGTACATTCCATTTATGTGCATTGAGGTTTCATGCTTTGTTAGTCATTTTGTGGAATTATTCTTACGATCACCATAGATGGTCGACAAGCGTAAGTACGAATAACTATTTTATTCAACGTTTTAGATTCGACAATATTCGTATAATTTTTATCTCAGGAACGCCAACTTCATTTAGAATTTATAATAAATTTGATTTCTATACCCTGTATACAAAAGGGACAAATTTACTAAGTAATTTTTCTTTAGTCATTTGTCAAATACCTGTAAAAGCATTTGGTTAGTTGAAAATGTTAATCTTTCTGGTAAGGACCGAATCCTTACTAAGGCTAGAGTCATACAAATACTGAATTGCTTCGATTTAGGGTCTTCTATGAATAAGGTAACGATAGACTTCTAGGTAGTCTTTTATACAGTTTATTACAAAAGCTACACTTACGAGCATTAGAACTTAGTTGGATTTGAGACTAATATGAGGCCAATATCAGTCACATTACAGGCTTTAAAATGAAATAAACAGCTTGCGAATAATTCTACATGAATCAATTGCAATTAGAAGGTAACAAAATTAAACATCATATGGCCTGAAGCAACTAAATTCCCATGGTAATGCAATCTGAAATTGCTTACTCTCAATGGTTTTAGACTAATTTATGTTTAATGCGACAACCTCAAAATAAAAATGCGTGTATGCAGACCTAATCTTTATTAAAATTATATAGAAATGGGCTGGACTATAAATTTTTGCGCACGTTATAATCTATTTATTTAAATAAATAAATAAATAAATGTGTGTGTGTGTGTGTGTGTGCAAATGCGTATTTGTATGCAAACTTTAATTATTTTGCGTATTTAGGTTAACTAAATAAGCCACCATATATGAAGTCAATAGTCCGTCTCATCTGCCTACAGATGATACATATGTAAGTAATTAATGGGTCAGGTGTTTATATCAAGACCGCAACCTTGATTATAATAATAGATGATAGACCATATTAGCGAAAAAAGATAAAATAAAACAAATTTTATTCGTAAGTTTTATATATGCAGAAAGTTAAATGTAATGAAGACGCAAAAATGTCTCACTAAAATATTGAATTTGCTTATTTGGTACATCACTGAATAAAATTTGTGGATATTTATGTTGTACGGTCTAGTCACAAGTATTTTCTAGCAATTTGGAAAATTTTGAAATAAAGTAATTTTAACATATTTAAAACACAACTAATGTCGTAATCGAAAGATTATCTGCAGTGAAATAGTTTGCAGAATGTAGTAAATATATTCGGTATATTGATTTATTTGTGTTAAATGTTAATTTCAGTTTTATGCTTCGATTTACTGGCATAATGAGGACAGACAGCTTCATCAAATATGCAATTATGTGTTAGCTATTGCGTACCTATTAGAAAATTATTTCAAATACAATGGGAATTATATGTGCAAGTCGGAAAAAACAAAAAGTACAATCTAGTGTACCTGTTTTTAATGCTTAATCTCGATTAATAAATAGGAACTGACACATAACTCGAAACAAACATTATAAAACCAAATATAATGTGGGTTTTGGGCGAAATGCAGGCTCGTAAAGATGAGCTGCCAGTTAGCTTGAAGAACATCTGTAAATGAAATTATGCCATTTGCTCGTTATGACTTTTGAATATCCCAGATTTCTATTGGGTTAAACAATAACTCACACGCACAAACACACACACACTATATATATATATATATATATATATATATATATATATATATATATATATATATACAATATTAAATTCTAGGTCTAATAATATTAAGTTCCAAGTTAGAGTATTATATTACTATATTATATTATAGGTTATGTATATTATTATTCTGTGTGCATATATATGCAATTATATAATTATATTATTTTATATTATATTTGATATATTGCTATATTATAATTATAGTGAAATATGGCTTTATTTGAAAAAGGTATTGAAAATAATCTTAAATTGCTTAACAATTTGTCATAGTCTTTTTACTTATTCAGTAAATCGGGAACGTAATAAATAGTTTTGGTTCTAAGCACAGTCGGGCCGAGTACCTTGTGTTCTCTTCTCGACTCCAGGTACCTCGGACTGCCTCTGGTGGTCCGGTTGGTGGCGTGCGACCCGCTCTGTAGACATTGTCAGGCGGGGAGTTTGACTGGGGCGGTACATCTGTCAAACGGCAACACAGGTGTCCCAAGGTGAGCTCAGCCGGGACAGAAACCTGGCGTAGAGTTAAAGGGCGAGAGCTAACTTGATTTTGATTTTCAGTACGAATAATCTTAAATGTTTATTTCCGAAGCAATTTAACGTATTTTGGTCATGCTGTTTGTCAATTTCTATGACTATGCCTAAATATGTCATTTAATAAATTAGAAGTCCAACAAATTTTCATTAAAACTGCTTCCAGTCCTCTTTGTTTGTATACTGTTTCAGCTACAGAAGGCGAAAGAACAACTGCCTACGTTTTTGCATGCGCATTGTTCATCGGCGTAAAAAGCTATTATTTACAGCACACACATAATAAAATAAGATGAACGCGTTGCACGAATTCTTACCTCCTATTAAGCACATTGATTTTGCATATGCCTCAAATGCAAATAACTACATATTATCCAGGCAATACCTTGCCGAGTTTTTTTCATCATTTACGAAGAGCATTACAGAATTATCACAAAATGAATTTGATTCAACAGATGCTGTATCGCAAGCAGCTGAGTGCCTTATAACAAGGAAGATTTGAGCTATACCTACAAAATGCCAAATTGATTGCTTGAATAGTGCATACCTACTAGCGTTCAGTGAATTTTTGAAGGATAACGTAGCACATTGTTAAACATTCTTGCATAGACAATAGAAAGTCGAACACATGCCAAGTTTCTTGTGAACTACATGCCACTTGCAAATTTCACCTTCTAATAGTTTAGAATTTTGGAGCTTGTGAAAATAAAGCTACGCTGCCAAATAATTCTTTAGTTTAGACAATCATTGATTGCGCGTTGGTGCTAATAACTAATTAAATCACGATTACGAGCTTGATTCCATTTTATATATATGTATCAGTATATGCAAAAATATTATGTAAGGTAGCGCAGGCAACTATCCCGTAAAAAGGCTTCGCCCTTATTGAGGACTCTACAAGTACTGCTCAGAATATGACTAGTACAAGGTTGGAGTCTGGGGACACTTGCCTCGGATACTGTGACTGATTCCACGACACCACCCTGCCGCACACTGCAAACATTTTTTAATAAAATATCAGCTTAACATTTTGGCTATCTTTTTAATCAGTTAGAGCCTGTGTGGCATGGCTTTCTAGTTCAAAAAGAGTTCTATAAGTTTAAAGAAGTGGATTTACTTAATCTACAGCGTGAACCCGAGTTCTACATTGTCAATTTTGTTTCTTTTACTTTTATTATAATATACATTTTAAGGGGTACTCGAGAAACTGAGATGAATGCTAACTGAGTGGAAGTATTTTGCTTTAGTTTGTTAAGTTTTATTTCTTTAAACATATTGACGCAATATACTTATCCATATTTCGTTCAAGTTTACCATTCGTGCTAAACATTAATTCAACTTATGTTAGATGTTTGCTGTAAATTGATTACAAATATGTCGAGAAGAGGCACGAGTTTAATTAGATAAAACTTAACTTTCAGATAAAGATCTAACATTTTTCGCGAAAATTATCATTAATCGCCCGTATTATTTTTATAAATTTAACTCAAAATTTTCAAAATATTTTATACAAAGTCATAGATTTATTCTTTGAATCTATGCAGTCAATTGCAAATAGAATAATGTTATTATGTAAAGAGAGTACATTTAATGAATAAATTATGAAAGTTTCAGCAAATTAACTGAGAAATGTAAATGGATGCTGGGACTGGAGGCCTAGAACTCTTAATACAGAAAAATGCATGAACATCATCACTAAACATACTACCAAATATTAAATGATGAAATTTGTAAGGTCATGTTTATTCCAATCAAGTTTGTGAAGTCGAAATAAAATATGATCAGTTAAATGTACTGTTGCGTGACGGTATTCTATTGTATAATCGAAGCACGAAGAACAACAGAAACAATATGTACAAATCATTACGTAGTTATACATGAAAACGACCACAAGCTTAGACACACAATTTATAAGCATATTGGAATGAACTATGTAGTCAGGATTTAACGTTGAATATTTTGTACGCATTAATTAAACATTGATTAAGAGTATAAATGCAAAAAATTAAACAGATTTGTACCTTTCTTATGACGCAGTATATACTAGACAATAAAATTAAAAATTATTTGATTGCGTGGGTGGTGTTTAGAATACTTTAAATCAAGTTTGCGAGCTTTAAGTAAATACCAATCCCATCGTATTTAACCAGTCGTCGAACAACATAGCAAAACTACCGCTAGTCGCCAATAACTAAAGCAGTAAATACTATTTGCAGGAATTGACATGGCACGGATTTCTAACCAAGAATCTTTGTCCAGTGTACTGAAACTCATCCACGACACCGCCGAAATTGAATTCACTATCTTATTCTATGTTCGGTTAATACTAACGATATATTTTTTTCAACAAATTAAATTTAAGTAGCACTTCCCTAGATGGCATTCAGTCTGTTCTACTATAAGCGATCGGTATCGCCAGTTGGAATTTTGATTTGAAAATTA